>VUQH01060609.1:0-14420 GCA_015106775.1 Etroplus canarensis | reverse complement strand
GCACAGTGGCAATTAAAAAAAAAAAAAAAGAGTGAGAAAGCTGAGACTGAGTTAAAGCAGAGGAAGCAGTTGGGTTACTCTGGGCTTATGCAGAAAACATACACTGTATGGATCCGCGTGATGTACACGAAACTCACTTCTGCTCTTCCTCACAGTGAACAGTCACACAATCCTCCCATTGTTTAGGAAAACCCCCTTTCGCTCACTCAATTAGCACCCCCTTCGCCATACCAGCACCATGAGCAGGAATACACACCCCATTTGTTCTCAGTCACTCCATCCGCAAGCTGCCATAGCAACCCTCACAGTGAGGTTGCTCACATCAATGGGACTCAATCCCCAGACTCATCCGGCAGCCTGCGTTTCTGATAATTCCCCCAGGCACGAGGCAGCAGCATTTCCCCGGAGTCCATGTGGCGGTAAACACTTTAGACAGCATCTGCTCACTCGCTGTGTCACTGACACCTGCGCAGCTGAGTGCATGAGAAATCAGCACAACCAACAGCTGATAATTCAGTTTTTTTAATACGAGCACTTTCACAACAAAAGTACTTGATGTATGCAGCCAAATTAATCATTACACAGGTGAATTAATTTGTTATGCCCCAGCAGCCTGGGCAGATATATGCCATTCAGAAACCGAATGAAGTCTGCAAAAAATCTCACACATGAGCTAAAATGTGACCTGAAGGGGGCTAATTTCAGGATAAAGGCTGAACATTGCACAGTGCGTGTAGAACAAGTCAAGAAAGAGGTTCACAGTTTAGATCTATTTAGTCATTTGTGGCACATAACATGATCAGAATTTTTAACAATGTCATCAGAGTTCATCAAGTTGAGTGAAAGACTGGAGACAAAACATTATGACATCCACATGGCTGCACCCTATGAACAATATCAATAACAAAAAATAACTACAAGAAACAGACTGACAAGGAAAAAAAATCATTGTGATTTTGCCAAATCCAAATATATCATCAGTAATTAACACCATCAAAATGAACATTTGTTACAGTCAAAGCTAATACTTTTTCCAGTTCTTACTGCTAGTAGAGACATGCACTGTATAGACTCTTTAAGAATACACATTTGAATACTGAACTCTGGTGGATTTCCTAAAGTAAGAGGAAAAAAAACGCAATTTGTTTTTGTTCCAGTCACATTTAAAAATTATCTCATGTTCAATAATTGAATTTAGCTTGATGGTGAGTTTGCATAGTTTATGGTGAAGATTTTTTTTAAATGCATCATGTATTACTTAAAGACATTTATGAGGTCCCAGTTTTTTGAAATGGCAAATTAAAAATACTATGTTTAATTAAGACAAAGCTGCTACACAATAAGAGACATACAAACCTGTGCTTGTCTAAAGTCCAACAGGTTTAAAAAAATAATGAAAGTGTTTGCTTTGCAGAGTCTTTTGAATCTCAGGGTGTCATGAACAGAGGCTCGTGTGTGAATCTGATAATGTTTTTATTCTCCAGCTCCTGATTAACGTTTGGCACACAGTCGCTATGGCAACCTCATGACTCAAAAAGATGTCAAGTCAGTCATCAGCGCCCCCATGTGGAAAAAGTAAACTCCTAATTCAGCTAAAAAGAAAAGAAATATGAAGCAGCACCAGCACATCAGATTTGGAATGAACGAAATACACTTTTGATCAGGTCACTATGTTCAAGTGCAGGAACAGTAACTTCAGTTTATGGACAACAATTTGAGGCTGTAATGCTGGCTGATGGAGCCTATGGCTTAAATCTGACCTAAACAGGCATGGAGCCTGCTTTCAACATTATTAAATCAGTGCTGCACCATTATCTCAGTGTGTGTTTGTCCTTCAGCTAGGTTTTATTTATTCATTTATTTTTAGGGTGGCACAGTGAAACGATGTTTACCACTGTCACCTTACAGCAAGTAGGTCCTAGGTTCAAAGCCACTGTGTGGCTGGGGCTTCTCTGTGTGGAGTATGCATGTTCTTCCAGTGCCCATGTGGGTTCTCTCTAGATACTTCAGCTTCCTCCCGCAGTCCAAATACATGGATTTTAGGCTAATCGGTGCTTCTTAATTAGCTGTAGGTGTGAATGTGAGCATGAATGGTTGTCTGTCTCTCGGTGTTAGAACTGCAACATACTGGTGACATGCCCAGGGTATACTCTGCCTCTCACCTATGACATATGGGACAGGCTGCAGTCCCCCTGCCACCCTGAATTGGACAGTTGGGAAGATGGATGGATGGGTTTTATTTTATTAGTGCATGGGCACTTGGAAAGTGCATCCTGTCCCAAGACTAATGAACGTCTTTGTCATTTTTAAAGAAATGAGTCCAGATCACCACCAAAATGTAATGCCACACCCTTCTGCCAAGTTTCAGTAATTGTAACTAGGTAGTTTATGTGCAAACTCGCAGACAAACAAAAGGCACTGAAAACAAATCTCTGAGGAAAAAAATGCTGCTGTCAGGTTCTGTAGCACAACCAAGTGCTGGTAAAAATTTGCAGCACATAGTCACCGTCACCAAAAGCTTTGTACCATGTTTTCTTTATGTAAATGGACCAGTATTCAATTTTGATGGTTAAATTAAACTCACAGATGATGGCTGTTATTTTATAAGACAGCAACAATGTGTCTAAATCAACAGTTTCACATATACTCAAATCTCATGCCCCAGTCTTTCTTTTTGGTAAAACCCAGGAACTCTGTGTGTGCATCCAGTGTCAAGGCTTGCTGTACCAATTCATGGAGCGCCGTAGAGCTCTCTCCCAGCTCTGGAGGATGGGGATGTACTCCCGACTTGGGCTGCCAGCACACTCTTTGCCTGCACATTGGGGCATGAACTCCTCGTCGATACGCTGCAGCTTTTTCAGCTCTTCACGTGTCCTCCAGAAACCTGGAACGACAAATGATACATGTATAACACTGGCAGCACTAGAAATATAGAATTTGGCACCATACATAGTACAGTGCTGTAAAAAAAAAACCCAAGTGTAAGTGGTGGATCTAATTATCCATGCTATTGTGCACTGATCCACTAATAACCCATGTTCCTCAGACACATGATTCATTTGATTATTCAGTCATCAGTACCACCTGCTTCTGGCCTGTTATGAAACAAGAACAAATCCTTCTTTTTGTTGATTTGATTAAACACTGACTAATGTATAGCACTCTAATTACATAATGTGAATAATTAAATGGAAAATAGCTTATATAACTAACACCAGCACTTCATTTTGTTTCTCCTGCCAGAGTCAGCAAGAATAAAAATAGGACTTTGGATCAAAACCTTTCAAAAGGAGCTGTCAGGAGTTGTAATATTTTTAGAGAAAAACCGCTGACAAAGTAACATTGGAGCGTCTGAGCATGACAGATCAACGGATTATTCAGTTTGTGCTGAACGGGATTTCTAAGACATCTTAGCAGAAACCCTAAATGAGTTGCCCCCCCACCAACAAAAAAAAAAAAAAGGCATTAGGCCTGTTTCTCAAAAAGCATTTCACATACAGTAAGCACGGTACAAATATTTATTCTTTTGAATATTATAATAGCATAATTTATCAGTCTGCATACCCACTCCAAGTCCAGCGACAAAAGCAGCCCCCAGACATGACATCTCATGGTGCTGGGGTCTGGCTACCTTTCTACCAAACAGGTCTGAAGTCAGTTGCATGACGAAGTCATTGGAAGAGACACCACCATCCACCCTGAGATAGAAAGGAAAAGAGCACTCAATTAGACTTTACCTCACTTTACCATAATAGTATCAGGGAACCATGAAGCCATAATGCAAAGTCAATGAAAAACAAACTGCATTAGTGGAAACAGGGCACATTAGAGTCTAGTCTGTTACACACATTTTGCTGGCTAAAATCCAAATAATATGATAAGATATCAAAGACATGCCTCTCCTGGTCTCTGTATAAGTTAAATGCCTATACAGAGATGTTGCATGTACAGATCGTATAATTTGGCTCCTTTAGACTGGTAAATTAAAAGAAAAACCATACCTGATCCTTGTGATGGGAATGCGGGTCTCTCTTAGCATTGTCTCATATAGCTGCTTGTTTCTGGAAATCACATCAATTAGCATGAATGAGAATGAACGGTAAAGGAAAAACAAACAGAAGCAAAACTATCTCCTCAAAATGACTCACCTGAAAGCGACAGACTCCAGAATGGCCCGGACCAGGTGGCTTTTAGTAGTTGAAGGTTTTAGGCCCATGAAGGAAGCACATGCTTTGGGATCATTCAGAGGAGCCTTCAGAAAAATATTTACACAACCAAATGAAAAACTGAGCTCATTAAAAAAAAGATTTAAAATGTCTTGAAATTGTCCTCATGTCTTCTGCAGTAAATTCAAGCTCAACAATAGCTGGTCAAGGGTGCTGTTATGCATGTTTACTCTACATGACAACTTTGAATAAAAGCTTTAAGCATTCAGGACTTCAGGACACTTACAAGGGCCAGTTCACAATGGAGGCCAGAGAAAAAAAAGAGACACTATGTTACAGAGGGATAAAATAAAAACCAAGAACAGAAATCAATGTGTGTACTGGTTAAAAAAATACACATATTACAAAAAATACACATTAAAAGGATGTACTCCTTTACCTGCAGGCCACTGAAGGAAGGGACAAAACACACTCCATCTGAGTCATTGACACTGTAAGCCATGGCACTGGTCTCTTGGACCTCAGAGAAAAGCTCTGAAACAACATGCACAGGTGTCACACAGAATCTATGGATCTGACAGTCACTACCGTATTCAGTATTTTTTAAAAAAAGACAAAAAACTATGATGTAAAGATACTTAACTTTTTTCTCGGCATTGTGCAGAAAAAATCCTGCTGATGTTTGTTTGACTTTAACAGATTTATCAATGAAAAAGTTGATTTTTCTTGCTTGTTGTGATTTATGTGAAGGTGAAATGGCTACTTTTTGCTTTGCAAGGTTTGTAAAGTCAACTAGTGATTTTTTTTTTCACATTAGACTCTTAGCACTGGAGAATCTTCACTAGCTGAGCAGGACCTAAGGAGCAAGGCCTGTAACCCTGATATGGAGGAAACAACAGGGTTTCAGTGCTGCAGCTGTTCCAGCCATCATCGTGGTTCATTTGAAGTGTTGGGACAATAATATGGATGAGCTTGGGGAGCTGATTAAGACCAGAGGGAACACAGTGAGCGCACTTTAATGTGCTTCATTCAATCGCTGCAGCATGGCGAGACATTGCCACACACTTCCTGGATCACAGTGTGACTGTACCTGGTTCAGGGATTTTCAGGTGGACAGGGATGCTAATCTGAACAGCAAAACCAAATGAGGAGGGTTTGCACTAATTGTGACTAAAAGCAGAATAATCCTGGACATGCTGTTTTTAGGGAATATTTCTGTGGCCTGAATATTTAAATGCTACCTGTGGGAATGCCTCCATGTTACTCTCAGAGAGAATTCATCATTGCTGTTTCTGTTTGAGTCCAGTCTGAATTAACACACTGTTTGGATTCCTTCACCAGCTTTGGTAGAGGTCATCCAAATGACTGGTAGTGTTGAATGGCTATGGCTATTAATGAATCCTGACCACCCTCTGCACCACTTGCAGAACATGCCACTGAACACTTTCTCCAACATCTGTTTCAGCTACACTACCACAAGAACAGATACAGAAAATCTATACCACCTCATTCCAGAATACCTGCATGCATTCAGTTAAATGATTTCTGCATGGTGTTTTGATAAAATCTCTTAATGTTCTTTTCAAATTGTTGAAAAACCTGTCAAGTACCAGCCAGAATTTCTTGGAATAAGGCTAAGAATGAATGATTAGAACTATTTGATATACCAATCAGGCATAAGAATATAACAACCTGCCAAATATCATGTTGGTCCCCCTTTTGCTGCCCCATGTGGATCAATGACCCTGTCGCCAGTTCACCATTGTTCCTTCCTTGGGCCGCATTTGATAGACACTGACCTCTGCAGACCAGGAACACCCCACAAGAGCTGCAGTTTCGGAGATGCCCTGACCCAATCCTATAGGCATCACAACTTGACCCTTGTCAAACTCATTCAAATCCTTATGCTTGCCCATATTTCCTGCTTCTATCACATCAACTTTGAGAAGAAACTGTTCACTTGTTGCCCAATATATCCCACCCATTAACAGGTGCCATGATGAAGAGATAGTCACTGTTATTCACTTCACTTGCCAGTGGTAATAATGTTATGCCTGATCACTGTACACTTCAGTACTGCTCACCCAGTGCCTGTGCCCATTTAATGGCGGTGCCTGTGTCTGCTGCATTTCCCTCAGCCAGGTACACCACCTCTGAGCCGATCTTCCACCCAACAAGAGGATACAGACCTAAAAAGAGCGGAATGAAGTTTAAGTAAGCTTGAATGGATGAGTGTGGATATATGTGAGGGCGTGGACCCCTTTACCTGCTACAGATGTATGTGGTTTGCTCCCAGTGTTGATGTCCACAAAGGTGCCTGTTCCCATGGTGATCTTGACATCACCAACATCAAAGCAGCACTCTCCAAACATGGCTGCCTGCTGGTCTGCCATCTAAGGCACAGAGACAGGGGAAATAACGGTCTATGCTATGATAAAATGAAAGCCGGGGCTTAAACACACAGCACCCAAGATGTACAGTCAGGGATAATGAAACATCCTGTTCTGAATTATTCCTTCCATAATGCTGTATTTTTCTTTTTACAGTCAGTGTTTTCTGTTCTTCTTTTTAATCGATCCAATGTTATGTAAGCAGAGTGAGACACTTAGGTTGAGCAATGCAACCAGCTGCTGATTTGCTAATTAAGTCTGTAAAATATCCTTTTTACAACACAATAGCTGCGAAAGGCTGGGGTTAACCAGTCAGATGGTTGCAATGCAGATAACAGGTTGTGTGAAAGCAAGATGCTGACTCACCACTGACATGATAGGAATTGACACGCCGAAGATGGATGGGTCTGTGGAGCCAAAGTCATGGCTGTTGTATCGAGAGAAGAAACCAGAGACATCAGATACAATGCATCATCTCACTCTCACAGGAAAACTGCAGACCAAAGACACTATATAAATGCTGGCTGCTCTGTTTTGCTGTTACATATATTAGAATGGTTGTTAATTTTCTTCATTTTTAAATGAAGATTTATTAAGGCCTAAGTTAATTAATTATAACTCTAAATGACATACAGTCATGTGTGAAAATCTAAGTACACCTTTACTGCTTCCACCGGAATTAAGGGGATAAATACCAACCAGGTGCTGCTAATCAATTGCACTTCATTAATTTATTATCAGCCACTGTGATCACCTCTATAAAAACAGAAGTTCTGCCAGTTTACTGGTCTGAAGCATTCAGGTGTGCGTTAACACTAAGCCACCATCTTCCCAGGAGTGGAAATCCTATGGACAACCCAAGAGCTACAGCTCAGACTATACTGGCTTTGGCTAGTATGTTAAATGTTAACGTTCATGACAGTACAATTAGAAAAAGACTGAAAAAGTATGGCTTGTTTTAAAGGGTTGCCAAAAGAAAGTCTCTTCTCTCTAAAAAGAACATGGCCTGACAGCTTAGGTTTGCAAAGTTGCATCTGAAGAAACCACAAGACTTCAGGAACAATGTCCTTTGAACAGATCAGATCAGAGTGGAGATGTTTGGCCATAATGCACAGTGCCACACTTGACAAAAACTAAACACAGCACATCAGCACAAACTCCTCATACCAACTGTCAAGCGTGGCATTGGAGGGCTGATGATTTGGGCTTGTTTTGCAACCACAGAACTTGGGTACCTTGCAGTCTTTGAGTCAATGATGAACTCCTCTGTATACAAAGTATTCTAGAGTCAAATGTGAGGTCATCTGTCCAACAGCTAAAGTTTGGCCAAAATTGGGTGATGCAACAGGACAATGATCTCAGGCAAAGCAACAATCTACAACAGAATGGCTGAAAAAGAAAAGAATCAAGGTTTTACAATGGCCCGCACAAAGTCCAGACCTCAACCTGACTGAAATGCTGGTGTAGGACCTTAAGAGCTGTGCATAAACGAATGCCTGCAAACCTCAATGAACTGAAGCAATGCTGTAAAGACAAGTCCGCCAAAATTCCTCCACACAGATACTCATACGGAAAACAGCAGTGGCTCAGTCCGTTGGGACTTGGTTTGGGAACCAGAGAGTTACCGAGGGCTGCCGATTCAAGACTCACCCAGAGCACTATGTGTGTGCAGGCTGGAGGCCGGAACCAGAAAAGTTGCGAAGTGCTGCCGGTTCAAGGTCCGCATGGACCACTATATATGAAGGGTGGACTGGAAGCTGTAGAGGTATCGCTTCACCCCCTGAGCACTGCCAAGGCGCCCTTGAGCAAGGCACCAAACCCCTACAATGCTCCCTGGCAATGAATTTCCCCACTTGTGGGATTAATAAAAGTCATCTTTCTTACTTCAAATGACTGCTGTTAAAGGCGGTTCCACAAGAGACTGAATTGTGAGGTGTACTTAGTTTTTCACAGGACTGCAGAGAGTCCTGTGAAAACTTTCTTTTTCACATGAATGTATTACAATCACTGATGATAGTGTACATTTGCAGTCAGTGCATTATAACTTTGATGTATTCATTTTTCTGTGATGCACACAAATGTTTGCCTTCATCAGCTGTTTACGTCACTGTTAAATGTGATCATCTCCACTCAGAACTGATAAAAGGGACTGACCTCCAAGAAATATGGCACGTGTTCACAGTATTCCAAAAGAAAAAACGATTAGAAAAAAACAGAATAAATAAACATAATTTCAAGCATCAGATTCTTATTTTCTGTCTTAATAATCCTATCATAACACCATGCAGGGCTAAGAGCTGGGAGCCATTGATCTTGAGTTTTAAGTGAATCTAATATGTATAAATAAAAGGGCTCTTGCATCCTCTGCCAAGGCCAATATCCCATCTGGATCTGAATTAAAAATTCATGAGTTCCTCCTTTGCCCATCTATGCCCATTGTCTTCAAAAAGTTACGTGACATTTTTGCATTTACAATCAAACACACACACAAAGATAACAAAACAAAACAAACACATCTGACTCAGCAACTGGAAAAACAGACTAATGAGCCAAATGTGATAAATACTACACTTAAGTATTAATGATTTTTGCTGGCTAAGACATGAACAAAGCATTTGATGTGACTGGAAGTGAACAGTCGACTCACCCTGTATTTTCTACTTTGGGGAAAATAGAGAGGGGCAGAGACACAAGAGAGGAGAGAAACCCACTCCAACACATCTGTGAAGCAAGCCACATTACAGGAATATAAGAAAAACACAAACAAACTGAGACCAGCCACAGAATAAACAGTAAATAACTATGACAGGCACCAGACCTGATATGAGTCAAAAATCCCTGTTGAACTGGCATTAGAGTAATCAGTGGCGTGCAGCTGTCCTGAAACAGATTAGGAGATGCATATAATCACCTTCTAAAAAAAGGTTAATTAACAAATAACCTGAGCTCCTTGTCATTCTTCCAAATCCCCCCAGGAGTGAGCTCAAACATTCCTGAGGAATTTCAGCCAATCAGTGACTCAGTAGGATTGATAAGACAAAGGACATTCTGTCTGGGGATTATTATCCTGTTAAAAACTGTACAAAATGCAGTTCACTGCGCAAATCTTATATTACTGAACTATTTTCAAAAGTCACTGAGTTCAAGAGGCACTTAAATATCAACAGCCAGAAAAAAATTCAACAAGAATATCCACTGAAAGAAAGTTTTTAGTCTAGGAGCAGGGTTACTTGACGTGTGGGAAACAGAAAACAATGCAAACCCACCTTTTGTGAGTTTAAACAGGAGCCAGGTGTCTATTGTTCCAAAACAGCAGTTCCCTTCATCTATTGCTTGACAAACCTGTAAGATGAAAGAAACTTGATGAGGCTGAAAAGAGAAGAATACCATATAACGTTGAGGCCTGTCCCTACTGTAATCTAATAGTTTTGTTGTGTTACCTTGACCTTAGGCCACAAATCTCAAATTCTGTAACGGACAGACAGATGCAAGGACACCAAAAATGTTATCAGTTCTACTACCTATCATACTGATTAACCACACAAGCATCGGCAGTGATCCACCAGCCCAGTCAGCTCCTATGGTGGAAACAACATTTCATTGATGACTCGATGTGACCTTTACCTTTGACCCCATAACCTCAAAAAATGATCGGTTCTTCTCTCCACCATAGCAATTAAGTACACAAAATCTGGCTAGGATCCAGCTGCCCAGTAAGCCCCTAAGATAGTAACAATTATTTCATTAATAACTCTGTATGACCATGACCTTGACTCTTGACCCCACAATCTCGTAAATGTTATCAGATCTTCTACCCATCATAGGTATTAACCACACAAAGTCTGGTAAAGATCCAGCAAACAAGTCAGCTCCTGTAGCGGTAACAAGATTTCTAACAGATGGATGGATCGACAAGACAGACGACCCAACAAAATAATGCCTCTCTGGCGGAGGGCATAACAAATTGTTTTGTGAATGGGAGAATGAAGCTTGCAGTAAGAAGTACGTTGAGTGCTAATTTAGAGAAAAAAAGTGCTATATAAGTACCAGTCCATTTGCTTCTTATTGCTGCTATTGAAATGTAAATTTGGCTGCTACCTTGTGTTCTCCCCAAGGGGTCGCCACAGAAGATTAATTCCCATTGGTAATTTGGCAGAGGTTTTATGCCGGATGCCGTTCTTGACACAACCCTCCATGGTGAGACGGGGTTGTGGACCCACCTGGAATTGAACTAGGGACCTTTTGCTTGTAAGGCAAATGTGTAAACCACCACACTAGGCATAACAAATAGTTTTAATGAGGTGAAAACTAATCTGAAATCAAATAAGTAGGCATATATATTTAAATAACAATATTAAGCAATAATAAATAACAAAGAAAAATATTTGACTCAAAAAAGCAAAAACATTAAACTTTCAAAAGTTTAGTGGCACAACTGCTGGATACAAACAGAGCTGACTGAATTGTGGTCAGGTTTATCCTCAAAATAGATTGGCTGGCTTAAGCAAGCCACTGAGTTGTGGAGGTGATAAGGTGATGGTACATAAAAGTTTTAGCTAAAACAAATGCCCAGTTAATTTCTTAAAATATGGGCCTTGGGGGGGGGGGTGACTGCACACAAACGCCTCACTAGTTTGTATGCAGTAAAGGCAAACCTTTGTTAACAGAGATTTTTTGAATTTTTTTTCTTATTTTTGGCCAAAATACAATTTTGAATAAAACTTGAGTAAATTAAAGGATTAATCTGCATTGGTAATTTGGCAGAGGTTTTACGCCAGATGCCCTTCCAGTTGCAACCCTCCATGGTGAGAGGGGCTTGTGTCCCCACCTCACCATTGGAGGGTTGACAATACTGACAGTAAATTACAAACTTCTGGTTTCATATGAACAAAGTGCGAAAGCGAAGTTGTCGATTAACTGGTTAATCTACTTTCCTACCCTCATATATAGTCACGAGCTGTGGGTAGTGACCAAAAGAGTGAGACTGTAAATATAAGCAGCATAAAGGAGCTTCCTCTGAAGTGTGTCTGGGCTCCCCCTTAGCGATAAGGTGAGGAGCGTGGTCATTTGAGAGGAGCTCAGAGTAAAGATGCTGATCGTCCACACTGAAAGGAGTCATTTGAGGTGGTTCTGGCATCTGATCAGGACACGTCGTGGCTGCTTCCAAGAGAGGTGTTTCTAGCATGCCCGACCCGTAGGAAGCCCTGGAGTAGACCTAGGACACATTGGAGCGATAACGTCCCTTTGCTGGCATGGGAACTCCTCAATGTCCCTCTGCAAGAGTTAGAGAAGGTGGCTGGGGAGAGGGACATCTGGGTGTCCCTGCTTAGACTGCTACCCCTGCAACCCAGACCCAGGTAAGTGGCAGAAAATTGATGGATGGGTTGATACTTTGGGACCAATAACAGCTAAACCTCCATTTAAACAGTGGTTCATACTAGCAAACACCATCCACTGTTTTTATCATGCAACTCAATAAGCTACACAGCTGCTCTCGGCTTAGGTTTTAAACAGTTAATCCATCAACACACCTGCTTGTAGTGAGTCAACACCCAGACGAGGCGAAAGGTGACATGCTGAGTGGAGAAGACAACGAGACTCGCTGCAAGCAGCCGTTTCTGCCTGGTCATGAAGTAGAGGACTCGCATTGCACCGTGGATTGCCTGAGATTGTGGTAAAAACAACATGACATACCAGAAACGGTTTAAAGAAACTCTTTTTGTAAACAAAGGCTGCATTCCATCAGTTTAACAGTTTCAGCTTTTCATGTTATGCCTTTAAACCTCCAAAGTTCATTATTAAAGAACATGAAAAATACATATGGTGCAGTCTTACTTTCATGGTGCAGGATCTGTTCCAAGACTTCACTAGGTCTGCAGCCCTCTGATCCTGCCAGCTGATGAAGTTATGGAAAGGAACTCCAGTTCTCCTGTCAAAGCAGAAGAGAGGAAATAAATCACAGAAGGCACCAGGATAGAAAATAAATTAAGCAAAGATATGCTACAGTAGGTTAAGTTCTTACCTATCCCATGTTGTGAAGGTACTGCGCTGAGTGGAGATTCCAAGGGCTTCTATCTGGTGCATTTGTATTCCTGCATCTACATGGTGAGAATAGCAACAAAAGCACATGCGCAAAATGATTAAGTAGAGAAAAGGAAGACATTGTCAAAACTGGGATTCATACAAAGTCACTTTTTTCAATTTTGTATACAAGGAATTCCAAAATTAGACATTCACATTTCAGTAAATGGTAATCCAATAAAACAGCTGCAAAAATAAACATTAGGGTGAATTATGTGTATTTTAAATAATAAAGGTGTCTATATTGGTATATTAGATTGCAATAAATAAATAAATAAAAATAAATATATAAAAAACCAAGTACACCTAAAGAATACTTTGCTTGTTATATTTTCTAATTGAACATTAAACTGATGGAATGCAGCTTCTGTAGGCGGCTGCAGTAGAGGCCTGCCAGAGCATCTCAAAGAGGAAACGCAGCATTTGGTGATATTCATGGGTTCTAGACTTTCATCCAAGCATTTAAAAAAGCACTTTAGGCTGCATTAAAAACAATTTTTATATTTAAAGTCATTCAGCAGTTCAGAGACAAAGTGAGACAGAGAAGGCCGAGGTGGTTTGGACATGTACAGAGGAGGGATGTTGAAGATGGAGCTCCCAGGCAGAAAAAGAGGAAGACCACAGAGAAGGTTCATGGATGTAATGAAGGAGGACATTCAATGGTGACATAGGAGGATGCAAGGGATAAGGCAAGATGGAGGCGGATGATCCACTGTGGCAACCCCTAATGGAAGCAGCTGAAAGACTAAGAAAGTTATGTTAGTTTGTCCCATTACTTTTGAACCTCTGAAAATGGGAGACTGTATAAAAATGGCTGTAATTCCTAAACAGTTTTTGCATTTCTTTCATTAAACCTATTGAATTTAAGTTGGCAGTCTTGACCCAATCGCATTTTGACTGTTTGCCTTAAAATCCCCTGTGATTTCTTTCTTTCTAAATAATGTAAAACATATACAACAATTATGTGAATGACATTAAAACCAGGATAACACATAAAAGTGAGAAAACACTTGTTTCCAATGTGGTCCTTAAATCAAATGACAATCATAACTACTATAAAAAAATAAAAACATGTAGACCAAAAAACCTGATAAACTAATAAAAAATATAAGCGTTATTTTCCTGGACAAACTTTTGATTAAAAAGATAAGATTTTAAAGCTAATTTAAAACTAACTCAATTTTAATGCACTTGATGTTATCAGAAGTGCATTCCAGGATTTAATACCAGAATAAAAAAATGTAGAAGCACCATAAGGACCAACTTGAGGTATCCGTATGCAGTTTGCACTTGATCTTGTATTAACTGGACTTGAATTTTGAATAAAACTGATGATGCTGTAGAAGGGAAAAATTCTTCTTCTTCTTCTTCTTCTTTCGGCTGCTCCCGTTAGGGGTCGCCACAGCTGATCATCTGCTTCCATCTCATCCTATCCCTTGCATCCTCTTCCCTCACACCAACCCTCTGCATGTCCTCCTTCACTACATCCATCAATCTTCTCTGTGGTCTTCCTCTTCTCCTGCCTGGCAGCTCCATCGTCAACATCCTTTGTCCAATATATCCACTATCCTTCCTCTGAACATGTCCAAACCATCTCAGCCTTGCCTCTCTGACTTTGTCTCCAAGCTTCTCAACATGAGCTGTCCCTCTGATGGACTCATTTCTAATCCTCTCCATCCTGGTCACTCCCAGGGAAAATCTCAACATCTTCAGATTCTGCCACCTCCAGCTCTGCCTCCTGTCTTTTTGTCAGTGCCACCGTCTCCAAACCATACATCATAGC
>VUQH01060601.1:13979-26428 GCA_015106775.1 Etroplus canarensis | reverse complement strand
CACCTGCCTTCCCTCACATTCACACATGTGTTCTGTCTTGCTTCTACTGACTTTCATACTTCCACCTCTCCAGGCTCGCCTCCACCATCCCTTCTACTCTTCTACTTCTTCCTCCTCTTCTTGTAAACTCCATTGGCATCTGGCACACAGCAAAACGGCGCATTCACTACAGATCATAATGCGGTCTGTGAACATCATAGCCCACAGAGACTCCTGCCTGACATCATCTGTCAACCTGTCCATCACCACCGCAAACAAGAAGGGGCTCAGAGCTCATCCCTGATGTAATCCCACCCCCACACATCTGTCAGTCCTACTGCACACCTCACCACTGTCTAGCTGTCCTCATACATGTCCTGCACCACCTTCACATACATCTCTGCCACTCCTGACTTCCTCATACAATTCCACAGTTCCTCTCTTGGCACCCTATCATATGCTTTCTCAAGATCCACAAAGACACAGTGCAACTCCTGATCTCCTCTATACTTCTTCATCAGCACTGTCAAAGCAAACATTGGATCTGCTGTAGTTTTTCTTGGCATGAAGCTGCTTGCTGATGGTCACCTCTCTTCTTAGCCTAACTTCAACAACTTTTTTCCATATCTTCATGGTATGGCTCATCAAATTGATTCCTCTGTAGTTACTGCAGCTCTGCACATCACCCTTATTCTTGAAGATCGATACAAGAACACTTCTGTATTACTCGGGCATCCTCTCATCCTCCAAGATCGTATGCACCAGAGATATTTTATTGCACGCATATAGTTTTATTTTGTAAGTCAATCACCACCCAACAGGAAGCAGTACATAACAAATAAAGTGCTTTTAACGCCCTCATTCGTTGTTATGACAGTCTTTAGACTACTTCACACTGAGCAAAGTTATTCATAAAATTATGTATCGAAAGATGAAAACATACAAGGGCAGAAAATAGGTTAAAGTAACTTTATGAGCAGTACTGATTTAGTTGCTGCGTGAAGGAGATCTTCTGACAGTCAGCTGGGTAGGTGGGGTCACAAAGAGCCAAGATGGCTGATTTTGAGGAGCAGCTGTCGGATGAGGAGAAGGTATGAGGACTATAATTATTTGTTCACAGCTGTTTTTTTTATATTTGTAAAGGAGTATCCGTGTTATACGTAAGTGTTAAAAAGCGGTTGCGGTTTGGAGAGAGAATGTCAGGTTTTGCTTAGTATAGAAATGAAAAACTTGTGTTTTAAGCTCCATTAGCTAACTAGCTAGTTGGAGCTGATAGTTGGCTAGCAGCAAACATTCATAGAGGGGTTTAGCCACGCTGGCACTGGATACTTTTTTAGTAGTTTAAAGGAAATGAAAGTATTGACACCAGCTTCCAAAAGTCATATTACAGCGTCCATGGCAGCCTCTAACAATCAGAGAGACGGCTGAGTGTTCCTCTCATTCAGCGTTCGCTAACATTAGCAGCTAACAGTACTTTGCCATGGATTTCTGGGTCAGACAGATTCAGTTGCAGCTCAAATATTCATGTTAGCCTCACATGGCTTGAGATCAGGATATGGATGCCTACAGTTTAGATGGAGCCTGATGGTGTCAGTCTAAATGTTAGTTGGAGGCAAAGCTCATATTATTAGGAACAGCACACTTTAGTATTCGCCCTACAGATAAGACTTCTGAACAGGAAGACAAAGTGGCGACAACTGATTTAATCAAAGAAAGCTTTTTAATGTAAAATTTGATTATACCCATATATTTGTTTTACTTGTGGTTATCACTGGGCAATATGACCAGAATTGCATATCACATTGACGATACATATTTCAGTATAGTATTTATTCTTTCAGCTGCTTCTCTTAGGGGTCACCACAGTGTTTCTTCTGTCACTTAAGCCCTCTGCATGTCCTGCTTCACTACATCCATGAACCTCCTCTTTGGTCTCTGCCTTTCTTCCTGCTTCGCAGCTGCATCTTCAACATCCTTTGTCCAGTATATCATACTATCCCTCCAAATCCCATCTCAACCTTGTCTCTCTGACTTTGTCTCCAAACCGCTCAACCTGAGCTGTTCATCTGATTTACTTATTTCTAATCCTGTCCATCCTGGTCACTCCTAGTGAAAATCTCAAGCCCCTGTCATACCTTGACGATTTAACAAGTGTATGCCGACGTAGGAAAAAACCTGCAAATACGGCGACGAACGTCAAATAAGTTCTAGAGACGTTTTAATAAGTTAAGACCATGCTGAAATATGCACAAAATCTCCTTTTGCTAGGGTATTCCTCATACGTCCCACATACGAGGACCATATGTTGCAGGTACTTAATGCATACGGAGACTCACTTTACTCATGTCAAAATATGTGGAGGCACCCAAAACATATTAATAACCTATGCGTAACATGTTTTTAACACGTGTAACATATATCAAACATACCTCCAACAGACATTGACGTTTGTAGAAGTATTTGACGTGATCCAGTTGAACTGAATATGTTTTTAACACACAGCTGCCGAATAATTGCATATTTGGTGTGTTTAAGGGGAGTGGTATAAATGGGCTTCAGGTTGTGAATACTGGCAGTACGTTAGCATATATGTTATGTATACATCCATTTAACATCATGGTTCTGCATATGCCAGTGTTTTAAGGGAATTTGAATGCGTTGGCATAAGCTTGTTAAATTGTCATGGTGTGACAGGTCCATCAGCATCTTCAATTCTGCCACTTCCAGCTCTGAGTGTTTCCAAACCAAACATCATAGCAGGTCTCACTCCTGTCTTGTAAACCTTCCCTTTCACTCTTGCTGCTATTCTTCTGTCGCTAACCTTCTGTCACAAACCACCCCTGACACTCATCTCCACCCACTCTACCCCATCTCCACCCTCTTCTTCACCTCTCTTGTGCTGTGTCCGTTGCTTTGGTTGACCCCAGGTATTTAAATTCATCCACCTTCACCACCTCTACTCCTTGTCTCTTCACAATTCCACCTGCCTCACGCGCATTCACACACGAACATTTTATTTAACTTAAATAAACTAGTGGTTTTTATAATGACCAGGTGGAAAGGACTATTTATATTTTACATTTTAAATTATATACTCAAATGAATGGCCCTAATTCATTTTTGATTATTTTCTCCTTTGATTTAGAACAGGAGTGTCAAATTCATTTTATATCATGGACCATATACAGCCCAATTGTATCCTAAGTTGGCCAGATCAGTAAAGTGACCACATACTTTAAAAGAAAAAGCACCTCTAAATGTTCCTCTTACATTTTGTCTAAAGATGTTTAACTACCCATTAAATCCCTGAGATGTCTCAAGAAAAATTGGTGCAATTTTAAGAATATGTCTTCTGAATATGTCTAAAAGAAATGCTACTGTAGTAAAGGAGAAAACCCCTTTGAGCAGCTCACTGTAAACACTGTAAAAAATAAAGGTCTTTGTCCTGTAATAAAAAAACAACAGAAATTCTGAAATCAATGAAAATGTCTTATTTTTTACTGTGTAACCACCAGGAAATTCTATTTTAAATAGTGAAAATGGAACTTTCATTATTATTTTGAATACTAAATAATAAAGAAGAAGAATTTTCTTTCTTGATTTATTACTTTGCTGTATGACAGGCCATGGTTTATGCATTTGTCAGTAAGAAGTCTGTAAAACTGATGAAAATACAGCAAGGGGTCTGAATGCATTAATGTATAAAATATAAAACACTAACACAGCAAATGAATGTAGGACTAACATAAATATTAGTGTAAAAATTTCAAACTTAAATTATAGCAGAGAATGAAGCCATGCTGGTATTCATGTTTCCAAATGACGAAAAAAATACTGCCGTTAAAAGCAGGAATTTGCGCTATTTCCTCTTGCTAACTCATTAAATGAATTATTCCTCTTTTAATAATGTACACCAGCAGTTACTTGTTGAATGAAAGATGTTATGTCTCCACCCTTCACTTTTTTTTTTTGCGATGGTAAGTTGTAAACAAGCAGTGGAAAGTAGACTAGCAGTGTGGGACAGATAGTAGCAGCTGGAAGCACCACAATTTGCACAGCTGCATGGCCTGGCCTGCAAAGAAGAAGTGCTGCGAACACTTAGTAAACTCATCTGACTCTGTATGTGCATAACATTACACACAACACAAAGTGCAGCACATTTCTGCGACGTTTAAAACACGATTTGATAATCAAAAAATGGTTTCAAATAGCTCTTAAATAAACATGTGGTATTTGTATGTTTAACTGACTAATAAATTAGTGGCTGGAACAACCCTAGTAAACATATTTTGCAACAACCTGAAATAAATGATAGAGCAGAATGTGAAATGATAGACGTTTTATCATCTGATATATATCATCATATCGCACAGCCCTGCTTGAGGTGAGACAGCAGAAGTCATATTAGATTTCTGTTAATGGGGTCTCTTTCTTAATTCATCATCTTCTTCCATAGTAAAGGTTTTTCCTTCAACGTGCCTCAAATGATAAAGTGAGTACAAAAAGTGAGTTACAAACGCCAGGCCGATCAAGCTTTAACAAGTCAGGATTTGGCTCAGTCAGACATTACACAGAATTTTATACTAGGGAGCTGACAAAGTGAAGAACATTAAATGTCAAATATGACTGATTGGATATTTGTGTTTGTACATAAAGCTTCAGCAGGTAATGACAGGGAAAAAATCAGGGTTCCAGTGCTTGTGTGAAAACAGAGATGATATAAAAGTTTTGGCTGGACCCAAAAGACCCCCTTCCTATGTTGCAACAAAATGTTATTGTATTTATGTGCTTAATTTAGGTTTTTATTTACTCAACAATAAAATGCATTTTGTCCTGATTATGGCTATCCATTTGTTACATTGAATTTGCTTCTGCAGGTCCGCATAGCGGCAAACTTTGTGACTCATGCTCCTCCTGGAGAGTTCAATGAGGTCTTCAATGGTAAGAAACAGATGTCACGATACCTTTGATAATATTTGATAATATAAAATTATGTAATGTGCTTGCTTCTAAAAATAATAGTAACTGTTGTTCTCCCTTAAATATTTGCTTCTTTTTGTCTTGGTAGATGTGCGGCTTCTTCTCAACAATGACAATCTCCTTAGGGAGGGGGCTTCACAGTAAGCAATGCTAAATCATGCATAATGTCAGAAATGTTAAAAATTGACTTAAGTCAAAATACCAACAGAGAGATTATCATTTAGTAAACATGGTTAGTGTCCTCAAAATGTTTTGTGGAAATCCTTTAAAAAGCAAACTAACACCTACTCTGCCTTTGTACCCATTTTATTTGCCCAGTTCCTTTGCCCAGTACAACATGGATCAATTTACACCTGCTAAACTAGAGGGATATGAAGAACCGGTATGTGTTCTTTTTCTTTTTAAAATCTGCCTGATTAATTTTTGGGCTGCCCATCAGCTGTTATTTGAGTGTGTTTTGATTGTTTTGTTGGTCATGAGGGAAAAGCCTTTTTATTTTTTTTTTTGTACTCCTTTGTGATGTAGCACAGTGTTAACAATGGTATTTTATTCTTTTTCAGCTCTGGAACTGGAATTTTCTGATACCCACTAAATAATCAAATAAATGTAAAAATTAGCAGCGAGGCAAAAGTTAGGTCAAGGGTAATTATCAAGAGCAAATATGTGAGACAGGCTTATTCAGTCTTGCTTGCCCCTTCATTATAGGTCCTGATTACAGAGCATGGTGACTTGGGTCAGGGACGTTTTCTTGATCCCCGCAACCGTTTATCGTTCCGCTTTGATCACCTAAGAAAAGAAGTGAGTGACGTGCAGCCATATGAAGGAGAGACAGCTCTGAGAAGTTGGAGAGATGCCTGTGATACTGTCCTTAGTGCCTATGTCAAAGAGCACTACCCTACTGGAGTCTGTACAGTAAGGCGCAGAAAAAGCAGAGACAAAATGGGCACAAATTGAATGCTGCCCACATTTTACCTATAACACCTATTTGTTGCAGGTATATGGGAAAACAGTTGATGGTCAGCAAACGATCATAGCCTGCATTGAGGGGCATCAGTTTCAACCCAAAAACTTCTGGTATGGTGAACTCCTGTAAACAGCTTTCAAAAAACATAGCTGAATGTATCTATATTTGATAAAATATGTTTCAGATTTTTGTAATGTAGCTTTGTCACAAAAGACTAAATGAACAAATATGTTCTTTTGAGTGGGGCTCTAGGGTGGTAAATTTCTTTTAGGGCTCCTGATGCTCCTGTTTGTAACATAAGGCTTCTCTTAATTTCTCTAATGAAGGAATGGCCGCTGTAGGTCTGAGTGGAAACTTACCATTGGTCAGTCCACTGCTCATGTGGTAGGAGTATTGAAAATCCAGGTCAGTCTGCACATCCGCTCAAATAAGTAAGGAGAAATATTTTTCAAAAACCACAGCTTGATAATAAAGTTTTTGTCCATTTCCAGGTGCACTATTATGAAGATGGGAATGTGCAGCTGGTTAGCCATAAGGAGGTAGAAGAATCCATACCAGTGACTGTAAGTAAGAATGTTATATATCTGAACTTGCACAGCATGTCAACAGTGATTCATTGCATGATGTTTAACTGAATATGTCAGCTTTGGATGTAAACAGAAGTCATTCATCTCTCACATTTTTGACAGAATGAAAGCCAGACAGCGAAGGAATTTATTGACATTATCGAGAATGCAGAAAACGACTACCAGGTACACTACCTTTTGCTGACTACATGTTTTATGTAATGTTTACAAAATATGTGTCATATTTTGAAATAGAAAAGAAAAATATCATACTTGATGCTTGTTCCCCTCCACCTTTTGCCCTCAGACTGCAATCAGTGAGAACTACCAGACTATGTCTGATACGACCTTTAAGGCCCTACGTCGCCAGCTGCCTGTCACACGCACTAAGATTGACTGGAATAAGATTCTAAGTTACAAAATTGGCAAGGAGATGCAGAATGCCTAAAGGAGGGCCAGGGACTGACCAGGGAGGTGCATGTTCCTGTTGGCCTATAACCCATCTGCGCAAGGACTAACCAAAGTAAAATTATATCAATATGGGGCAAGGAAATTAAAAACAAACAAACTATAAAAAATCTAAAGGTTTGCAGACTGTTAGGCACAGATATCTCTCTGTTGCAAGGAATGTTCAGTTATGGAAGTAATCATGGTTTGGAGAAAATGGTTGTATGTTGTGAAAAGACTGACTGGACAGTGTGCAGGACTGTGCTCAGGACTGCAGCATTAGAGAAGTAACTTTCCTCTGGCCGTCTAAGGAATGGCAGACCTTCCTAGATGCAGTTGTGAGAAGTTATGTGTATATATATCTATATTTAAAACTGATGCCAAACTGTCAGTTTATAGTTCTCAGCACACAAGGAGAGAACCAGGATATACAAGGCAGCTGATAAGAGAATTTAAGCACACCATCACCTATCAGGGTTAGATTTTTGGGGCAGTATGAATTTGGTAAAAAAAAATTGTGGAATTCGAACTCAAGTGCATCAGTAAAATCAAGAGATGGGCAGAATAACAAACAGCAGTTATCTGACAGTTTAACTGGTTCCAAGCTGGTAGTGAACTGACATGGAGCTTAGTTACACATTACTAACAATTGACATTAGCTCCACTTGTTCACATTTAGGAGTAGCACAATCCTTAGCATAGCTCTGTTCCTGCACCTGTACAATTGTCAGTATCTGTTATGGCTGAGGGAATGTTGTCTTGTTTTTGTTGTGCTCCACTGAAGTGTGGTCTCTCCACCCATGCAAGCTATGATGATTGAAATAAGAAAGTGACTTCTGTGCTGCTGCATCTGTAATGCATTCTGTTCTAACTTAGGTTACACCTCCATTGCTGTACAGCTTTTCCTTTGTATAGAGGAAAACATATATACTCACATTAAACAAGATTTATTTGCCAAAATCTTTCCTATGGTAAAGAACTCCATCTTCCCATCATGTATGCAAATATCTATTTTAATACGCAGGTGTTTGGAGTCTTAGAAAATTGCACTCTTAACCGCAACAAACTGTTTGTGTGTTGGTCAACGCCAAGTTAATGCAGAGAAGTTGCCGGGTGAGGCAAGATCATACTGTAAATGTTACATGATTTCTGTAAAGCCACATCATACCCTGTGTTACATGACTTCAGAGTAAGCAGACTCTGGATCAGTTACTTGTTAGCTATACTATGTACTGTGTCCAATCCTTACAATACTACAAAAATGTGTGCTGATCAGTGATTAATATCAAGACTGTACTGCCCCGTTCTGTTCAAATAAAAAGATTGAACATGACTGACAGATTTTTATTTTATTTTCCTGCTCTTCGTACAAAGTTTTGGATACCATTACAATCAAGATTTAAAAGAATGACAACTGAAACTGTATATTGTAAGACATACTAAGCTTTAAGGTAAGGACAGTTTATTTAAAAAGCACAATTTGCAGGGGTTCATGACTTACATTTTACTAGATACAGCTGAAGGTCATTGACAACAGTAAATATCTTACAAATTTAAGTGGAATGGCCAACAATAATTGGAAGGTATTACTGGTTTTAAAGCCAAAGAACATAAGAGACGGGTTAAACATAAAACAAGGATCTTGTGCAACACAGGACAGAAAACAATACTAGATCAATAGTTTGAGATGGCTGACTAATTACAATAGCACGATTCAAAACTTTTGTGTCTACTGTTACATAGTCATGACAAATGGCCCTCCTTGGGTGGAGTGAAGCAGAAATCGCTGAATAAAAATCTGAAATTATAGACATACAGTAATGCAGTGCAAAGAGTGCTCTCCCTTTTCAAGCCAAGACTCAAGTGTTTTCATGATTAAGTGTAGAATAAAAATAGTACATGCAAGTGAACAAACTTTTTTCCTTTTTACACATTTACAGTATAATAGCATTTTTGTCAAGCATTTCTAGAAACTGCATAAAAACCTATTGTTAAAACATTTAAAAATTACTGACCTTTTTGTTATAAAACAGTGAAAGCTACATATTTGTGCCTCTCCATATCTAAATACTTTAGCCCTTCTATGTGCTACACAGTTTATTTTTTACAGTTTATGACAGTGTTTTTTGATTGTAAAAGGACAGGCAGTTTCAATGCTAAGAGACAAGCAAAGCTGTGTTGTACAATGACACAAATTACATTTTTTAAATCAACAGGTTTTTCACTTGATCTCTATGGTTTTTGAACAACCTTAATATAGTGATTAAAATAAAACATTTTCAATTATTACATTTCAGAATCACAATAGTTCTACATAAAGAACAAAGAAAAGTTAAAATAAGAAAAATAACATTGTCTATATTCTATATTTCATTTCAAATAGTTCTTCTACTCCACTTGTCTCTCAGGTTGTATGGAGGTAGGGAGGTGACAAACTGGATCTGATTGAAACAGCACAGCTTTTAAGTGTCTAGCATCTGATTTGGAGTGCTATGATATAGGTTCACTAAGGTTAGCAAATATGATATAAAACACACAAAAAACTATTGATTTAACCCTGACTTATTTAAGTTAGTTTGTGTTATCTGGGCATTAGCTGCTTGAGGATAAAACCAGGTCAGACTCCTTGGCTCCCTCCTGACCACTATTCCCTGTCAGCTCTGGGAAGTTCCCACAGTTCCCTGTAAGCTCTGGGAAGAGGCTGTTCCGAGCAGAGTGACTGGGAGAGCCTGGAGTTGGACTCATGCCTGGCTTCTTGGGAGGGATTGGAGGAGGGTTGGTCCTCTCTGAGCGTGGGGTGAGGGGGGAGCGGATGCCTGGAGATAGAGGCCCTGAAGAAGGCGATCTTCCCCCCGGAGGAGATGCTGCTAGATTGCGGTAGTCCGTACCAAATGGAGAGCTGCTGACTGGAGCCAGCTTGACTCCAGCCTGCTGACTGGTAAAGCGGGACAGCACCTGAGTGACAGTGTTACGGGCCAGCTGCTTGGCTGTGCTGTGCTCTGGTGGGGGAGGGATGGAGGAAGTGGTGGGTGAGAGGTCCCTTGGGGAAAGTGGGCCACCATGCTGCTGTTGCTCCAGCTCTGCCTGACTCTGGAACTTGTGCCTGGCAGCCTGGAACCGTTGATTGACTCCAGCCTGGTAGGAGGACTGATGGAAACCAGGACTGCCCAGACGCTTTGCCAGAACAGGAGAGGAAATCGGAGAAGAGGAGAGGGAAGAGGAGGCTGTACTGGAAGGCGAGAGAGGATGAGGGTGAGGGGAATGCACAAGTGCTCCTGCCCCATTTTCCACTACCCCTCCATTATCTGCTCCTCTCCCTTCCTGTGTAAGTTCTGTCTCTTTTTGGGCACTATGGCCATTAACTTTTGGCAGCGAGGTGGATTTAGGAGTGACGGTTATCTTTCCATCTGGCTCAGTCTGAACTGAGGTGGATACCGCCATCTTTTTGGAAAGTGACTCTTTCTCCTCCACTGTTGCTTCCTTTACCTCTTCTTTGCATTCTTCAAGTTCAGCCAACCTCTTTCTCAGGTCCTCCACCTGTTTCTCAAGTTCTCTACTCCTTTCCTCCTCTTTACTAAGCCTATCTTTCAGCTGCTCTTGTTCTGTGTTGAACTCAGCCAGCTGTCTCTTAGACTTGGCCTCAAGCTGGGCTGCCCTGCTCTTCTCATTTTCAAGAACTGCCCGGAGCTTCTCCAGGGCACTGGTCTCTTCTTGCAGCAATACATGAAGTTGGGAGACTTTCTGGGCCTCCTCCTGAGCCTGGCTGCTGGCTTTCTGTAGCTCCAGAGTTAAAGTTGAGGAGAGCTGCTGTTGTTGGGCTTGGTCCTTCTCTAATCGCTGCACTGCCGCACGCTCCGCTTCCAGCTAGAGAGAGGATGAGAGAAATAGCAATGAAGACAAGGCTGATCTACCACATATGACCACAAGGAGGCAAAAAAGCACTGTTGTGTTAGAGCAGATCCTACCAAAGAGTAGCAACTTTATTTTTCTATAAAAATACAAAAGTTTTTTGAAAGGTAGAAGTGTACACTGTAACTCAGTTGGCAGGAATTGTTTTTTTAAAGAAATATTTTAAACATCACTGTCCAGTTTACACTTGCTTTAAAGAGGATTTTCTTTTCTTCTGCATGTTTTCATTATTTTGCAATAACATTCATGATATTAGCTCAAGTGATATTTCATTCAAGCAGCTCATTTAAATTAAAATGGTCTTTTCTCTAATTGCTTCAGGGCATGTCTATGGAGATTAAAACTTGCTCTGAGCTCATTTAATGGTGACTTAGTTTCTTAAAAGCTTTTATGAGTATCAGAAGGAAATGAGAGGTGACAAAAGACAATTGTGTGTATATGGCATAAGGCAGGAAGGCCTAAGGAAGACTGAGAGACGCTCAGGAAGCCTTTATTACATAAGGTCCTTATATGCAGTTTATGTAGTAGTTGATTGTGTGCTCACAGTGTGTGTGTGTGCGCTGAATGACCTTGCATTAGACTTGAACATCCATTATCTCAGGCTTCCTGAGGCCATAAAGCCCCATGGCAACTGGTCAACTAAACAATAGCCTCTTCCTCATCTGTTTCCCATGGAACATTTCTGTGCTTGTGCATACGAGTGCCTGTGTGTGTCTATACTTTTAACAGGACAAGCCCTCTCCACCCTACTGAGTTACACAGTGAGGCTGCACTGATGCTTCCCTGCTGCTGGGTTTTAAATCACCACTACAACAATGAAAAAGGACACTGTGCAGACAGGCAGAAAAGAGGGAAAAGGAAGCAGATTAAGCACGTGTTCATATATCAGCAAGAGAAGTCCAATTTTTATATGTTTTCACCATTTTAGTTTACAAAGATAAACGAACAAACAAACAGACACATACACAGAGTTCAGTGTATCTTTTACATGTCAGTCCCACCTGTTGCCGCAGTTTATCTCTTTCTGCCTGCAGCATTAAGGTGAAATCAGCATGCTGGGCAGAGTACTGGGTATGCCGTTGCTTCTCCGTCTCCAAATCTGCTATCATCTATCAAACATACAGCATATCAAACATACATCAGAAGTGAATCTGGTAACACAAGCATGCAGTTAGGTTTCAGTGCATGAACCGAACATCATTCACAAACTAGCAAATTACCATTCTCCCACACACTCATATCCACAAGGACCTTGAGCATTGTAGTAAAAAAAGCTCCATATCACCCCCCTGTCCTTCTAACTACCCTAAGCCAAATCAGTAGCTGAAACAAATAAATACAAATGCATTTTCACACATACAACAAGCCCATTGTGTATGTGTGAGCCCATTTATGATAATGGCTGTGTACATGAAAATGTGATTTGAAGACTGGTGAGGTCCCTCAGTACATGTGTGCATTACCCCTTACCCTTCTGTGTCTGTTTTCAGCAGCAGCTAGCTGCCCCATCATCCTCTCCTGCATCCTCTTGCAGTGAGCCGTGACCAATTTAAGCACAGCCAGAGGATTTGGCCCCGCTGCCCTGCCCTGCAGATGTGTCTGAG
>VUQH01060595.1:0-11223 GCA_015106775.1 Etroplus canarensis | reverse complement strand
ACTCACTCACAGACACACACACACACACACACACAATCTGCACTACCTCAATTGCTGCTACTGCACATCACCTCTTTTTCTCGGTGCTAGTGTCTTGTTGTGTTGTCTTTTCATTGTGTCTTTCATGTCTTCTGTTTTGCACTATTTTGATATTTTGCAATATGTTCATCTGGTTCATCTGGTTTAGATGAAAAGGGTTCTGTTCTTGCATTGTCTGCAACTACACCATGTTGCACACGTTGCACTTTATTATTTACCTATTTTATTTATTTTTTTCTTTCAAAGTTTTATTGTTAAATTTTAAACTGCTAAAAAAAAACCCTTCCTGTCATATGTCTGTATGTTTATATGTTGCACCAGGTCCTGGAAAAACGCTGTCTCATTTCACTATGTTCTGCGTCAGCTGTATGTGGTTGAAATGACAAATAAATAGCTCTTGAATCTTGAATCTTGAATCTTGAATCTGCTGTGACAGAGAATACAAGAGAGCAGCCACAGGTACAGATTTTCTTCTTCTTCTTCTTCTTCTTCTTCTTTTTCTTCTTTCAGCTGTTCCTGTTAGGAGTCACCACAGCAGATCATCTGCCTCCATCTCACCCTATCCCTTGCATCCTCTTCTCTCACACCAACCCCCTGCATGTCCCCCTTTACTACATCCATGAATCTTCTCTGTGGTCGTCAAAGGTACATAAATCAGTCATAAAATGTTTCCTGACCTTAATCTTTTGCTCTTGTATTTTTCAGCTCGTTTTTGAACATAGTGAATAATCACCCCAGACTGTATATAAAGGATGGTGGTAGCTTCTGGATTTGAGAAGAGAAAAAATGCTATAAACCTGCATTCTTTCTAATGGCCACCAGGGGGTGAGTTCTGTGGTGGCCAAAAGAAGTCTATTTTTTTAAAAAATCCTAAAGCTCCCTCTATCTGTAAACACTTTCCTGATGTGTTTAGAATCCCAGTTGTTCATTTCAAGTCTTATTGAAAACAATATTACATTTATTTGTAAATTTAGGTTTATTAATTAATTATTGTACAGAAGGAGAATAAAGCAGGGTGTGCTTCAGGGCAGACCTCTCATGATTGCAAGAACATTGTCAAATACACTAAAAAAGCAAAAGTATTGGACCACACCTCTTAATTGTTGAATTCAGGTGTTTCAGTCTAATTGCTGCAGATCAGTCATGTAGTCATGCAGTCTGCATTTCAGAATCAGAATACTTCATTGATCCCAGAGGGGAAATTGTAAAATGTACATTTGTGAAAGAATGGGTTAGTCTAAAGAGCTCACTAAATTCAAGCATGGTACTATAATAGGATGTCACTGTTGCAACTAGTTGAATTTCTTTTCCCTAGATATCCCCCCATCCTCTGCTATGCAATTATTGCATAGTAGAGGTGTTTAGGAATGGCAGCATCTCAGGCACAAAGTGACAAAACATGTAAAGTTGCAGAGCTGGGGTCACTGAGATCTGAGGCATAAAACTCAGATTTTCAAACTTCTTCTGGCATTAACATCTGCACAAAAATTACGTGTCAGGAGCTTCATGGCATGGGTTTCCATGGCTCAGCAGCTGCATGCAAGGCTTGCATCACATTGCATGGATTGGTGTAAAGCATGCTGCTGCTGGACTCTGGAGCAGTGGAAATGTGTTCTGTGGAGTGACAAGTCACACTTCTGTTTCTGGAAGTCTCATAGGTGGGTCTGGATTTGGTGAAACCAGGAGGACATTACTTGCCTGACTGCATAGTGCCAACTGCAACATTTGGTGGAGGTAAGATAGTGCTACTGGATTGTTTTTTTTATTGAACTGGCTCCTTAGTTTCAGTGAAGGGAAATTTTAAGGCTTCAGCATACCAAGACGTCATGGGTGCAATTCTATGCTTCCAACTTTGGGGAGTTTGGGGAAGTGACTTCTCTGTTCTAGGGTGACTGTACCCCAGTGTTCAACGCAAGGTCGATAAAGCCATGGTTGGATGAGTTTGACGTGGAAGAACTTAGCTGGCCCACACAAAGCCCTGACCTCAACTCCTCTTGACCACGTTTCGAATGAACTAGAATAGAGATTGTGAGGAAGGCTCTCTTGTACAGCACCACTATTTGACCTCACAAGTGCTCTTCTGTATGAATGAGCTAAAATTCCCACAGACTCACTCCAGAATCTTGTAGAAAGCCTTCCCAGAAGAGTGGAAGCTGTTATATAGGGGGGAACTCTATATCAATGCCTATAGATTTAGATAAGATATGGTAAAAGTTCCTGTAATGTGTAGCTAACCCAATACTTTTGTCCATATACCGTATGTTGTGTGATTGCTTTGCCTTGTTGTTGTAGAAGCGAAGGCACTAAATGATATGCCTTACATTTAACCTTTTATCATTCCGGCCTGTCCCTGGGGTCTTTAAGATCAGTGGTGGTTTTATTTAGCTGGGTGGATGATGTACTTACATTGACACAAAGACACAGGATGGAAAGTGTTACATGTATAACCAGAATGAATCCCTCCTGCTTCCTTTGTCTTATCAATATGTAATCCAACTCTGCTCTGGGAGGGATATTTCACAGAGCTCAGGGGGAATGCGGCAAACAGGCGCGATCCATCATTGTGCTAATTAGAGACATCTCAGTTTTATTGGTGTGAGAACGACCGGATAACGTCAGCTCTGGTCAGCATACGTGCTTGGGGATCTATTTCTCATCAAATTTCCAATAACTAAATATAGCGATTACACCCATGAGGACAGTTTTAATGACATTAATGGGAACAACAGTGATGCATCTCTGTAGCACCTATAATAACAGAATGTCCTCAGGGTGGTTCAGCATTTATGCAGCAGTTACCAGTGATCACAATGAAAAGTTATCTTTATACAGTTTTGTCACCAGGTTTTGGCCAGAAATTGGTTGTGTGAAACTAAAGCACCTGTTGCTCAAAGAGAGCAATGCCTTATATTTATTCTAAAATGTTTATTTTCCATCCTGGCTATTTACAGTTCCAGTACAAACTCTTTCCTTGAAACTATAGATTAGATCATCAGCATAATGCTGATTTAAGTTTTGTTATTTCCTGCTTTGTGAATACTGTAATGCTTTTCTGTTATATATCATATTATAGGATCATTGACTGAAATTCAAATTTGATCATATTATACTTTAAAGTGAGCCTGTTATGCTTTTCCTTATTTTCTGTTTTTACAGGACTCTGTGGAGTCCACGCTTACTGCTTGCATAAGAATTAAGAGGGTAAGTAGCAGCCAGGTGCTGCTAATCAAATGCACTTAATTATATTCATCAACTGCCGCTGTGACCACCACTAAAAAAGCAGAAGTGTTGGCCATTTATAAACATAATGCCAGGAGTGGACGTCCCAGCAAATTCACCCCAAGGTCAGATGGTATGATGCTCAGAAATGGCAAAAAGCCCAAGAGCTACAGGACCCAGTTGGCATGTTAAATGCTAAAGTTTGTGAATGTACAATTAGAAACAGATGAAAAAAGTATGGCTTGTTTGGAAGGTTTTCCTGAAGAAAACTTCTGTCTAAAAAGAGCAAGGTGCAGGGCTTAGGTTTGCAAAGTTGCATCTGAACAAACCACAAGACTTCTGGAAGGCCTGGATTTCCTTGGTTGACAGATGAGACTAAAGTGGAGATGTTTGGCTATGATGTACAGTTACACATTTGGTAAATGAGATCAACGTAAACACATCATGCAAACTGCCATGCACGGTGGTGAAGAGGTAATGATTTGGGATTGTTTTGCAGCCATAAGACCTGGGAATCTTGCAGTCATTCAGCTGACCGTGATCTCCTCTGTATACCAACGTATTCTACACAAAACACACACAAGAATTATACACATGAGAAGGGAGGATTAGCTACAAAGACCAAAATCCTTTTTGTATTTTGTAGTAAATATGGTGATTCTTGCTGAAGTTGAGCATTTCAGCATAGGAATCTGTAGGGATTGACTCACTTTTGGGCTGGCCTCAAGTGGCCATTTTATGAACTGAAGTTTTACGATGCTTCATTTTTCAGTACCGGAGGTTGCCATTTGGTGGAGACCAAAACAGAGGAAGATGCTAGTGTTTCTCTGCTTTACAGTATATTCTTACATGGGAGGAAAAAAGTAAAATCCAATATAAACACGATGAAGGCCACAGGCCAAAATGCATCAGTCAGATAATACAGCAGTTCTTCATGTGACAAGTGTTGCTGGAGCTTCATCCTCTTTAAGACTATGCTCTACTATGTGCACATTGGAAGCAAGTGAAGTTGTGCCAGAAAGCTCTACTTTGGCCCTCTGTGTGTTGCCAGAACAGCTTCATTATACCTTGGCATCAATTCCCTCTATTGGAAGGAGGGCACTACATCTTCCAAAAGTTACTCATTTGGTGTTTTATAATGATTTGACACATATTTATATTCACACTATTCTTATTTTCACACCATTAGTTAACCCCTAGTGCCCTTTCGATGGGAGCATTGTCAATATGTAAAAGACAAATCCCATCAGGATACACATGTTTCATCATAGTATTAAGATAACCACGTAGCATAACTGTTTCTGTATGTGGACCTTAACCATGCTAGCCCCCCAAGAGATAACAGACCTACCATATCTTACACTACATGGGCCACCTACACATCGCACCTACAGGAGCTTTTATGACACCCTATTCAGAATCTCCATAGGAATTAATATGGAGTTGGTTGCTCTTTCCAGCTATAACAGCTTCCAAACTTCTGCAAAGGCTTTCTAAAAATTTTTGTAGTGTTTCTATGGGAATTTTTACCCATTCATGAAGAACAGCATCACTGAGGGCAGACAGATGTTGGATGAGAGGGCCTGGCTCGCAATCTAGTTCATTCCAAAGGTGTTCGATGAGGTTGAGGTCAGGGTTCTGTGCGGGCCAGTCAAACCAAACTCATCCACCCATGGCCTTATGGACCTTGCTTTGTGAACTGGGGCACAGTCATGTCGGAACAGAAAAGTGCTTCACCAAACTGTTCCCACAAAGTTGGGAACAGAATTGTCCAAAATGTCTAGGTAAGCATACATATTAAGATTTCCCTTCACTTTAACTAAGGGGCCCCATCCAACCTCAGAAAGCTAGGCCTATACTATTATCCCACCTCCTTTACAGTTGGCCCACTAATCAGGCAGGTAAGGTTCGCCTGGTATTTGTCAAGTACAGACTGATCCATCAGATGGCCAGATAGAGAAGGATGATTTGTTACTTCACAGAACACGCTTCCACTGTTCCAGCCATAGTGTGCTTTACATCACTCCATCTGATGCTTGGTGATGTAAGGCTTACATACAGCTGTTCAGCCATGGAAGCCCATGCCATGAAGTGAACGGTGCATTTCAGAGCTTGGCGAGCCTGCTTCTTAACTTTACGCGGTCTGCTGAGTTGCTGTGGGTCCTGTCTAGGAGGAAAGAAAGTTCACGAACTAACTTGTTGCACTGTTGCTATCCCATAACCCATTCATTCACAAATGTTTGTGAAGGCAGACAGAGTGGCTAGGTGTTTGATTTCATACGCCTGCGGCAATGAGACTGAAGGAAACACCTGAATTCAATGATTAAGAGGCGTGGCTCAATACTTTTGTCCATATTACCTATCACTGCTTATGTGTAGGCATCAGATTACTCCTTTAACTTTTCACCCATCTGTATATGTAACAAGATTTGTCACAAGAGAAGAGTATGGACCTGTAGGGTCGTGGGTGTGGTTTTCATGTGAAGAATACCAGAAATAATTCAAATGCATGAGAGAGAGAGAGGTGATAAGAAAAGAAGGACTTCGACATAAGATTCTATAAGCCTCTGTTTTCTTGCATTCTGGTCACGACTTGAGTAGCTGTAGGTTAAACAGCTGAGACAAAGCAAAGTTGGAGCTAGCGTTCCCAGGCTGTACTTAAAACTGTTTCAGCACAGAGCAGAGAGAAGGCTACTGCTACACTTCTAACAGCTTTAGTCTTTATTATACCCCCAGAAACATATAAATAATTCCACTACACCGAGGGTCTCCTTCGTCATTTGATTGCTTGATGAATGCATCAGAGGATTCTCTTTTGCTGGAATGCGAGGCACATCTATAAAGAAGCAGCATTCATTATTTGTGTATATATGCACCAAGAAGTCACACAGACTGCTACAGTGCTCTGAGAAAACAAATTACATGATCAGATGAAGAAATTTCCCATATGCAGTGGTACCTTGGCGCATCTCCACTTTGCAGCACATCTCCTCTCACCTTGAGTGTTTTGAAAGGCTCCATATCAGGGGATTCATATTCACATCTGTAATTCTCTCTCAAACACGCTGTTCTGACAAGTCCTTTTGTTGTGTAAAACGATTAAATGAAATTAAAGTACAAAGCTGGTGATAGCATCGACGGTTTACAGTGTGTCTGTGTAATGAAATTTCTTTTCCCAGAGAATCGATGAGCTGCATTCCCCTGGTGGACTGTGTAATTACAAAACCCTCATTAGATTATGAAACTATACAGCATATGGTGAGAGGAGGAGATTCCTTTGATGTGCTCTTGTAATGACTGCAGCAAAAAAAAAAAAAAAGAAGAAGAAGAAGAAGAAGAGAGAATTGCCTGCCTTTTGCTTCATGTGAATCTCTTGAAAGAAATCAAAGCTTTGAAAGTGAGGCTTTCTGGTTTGTGCCGTTCCCCCTTAACCCCACCCCACCCTTGGAAACTCCTCCAGCTCCTCTGAACTGACTCTGATACCAGCCACCGGGAGCCCGGGACTGGCCCTGGAAATTTCAAACTGTTTTGACATGCCGAGGCCAGCAGTGTCACGGCCCCTTGATTCGCAGAGAATCTTTGTCGCTTTGCCAAAAAAAGAATGCCTTTGGTGGAGAGGAACGAAGCTTGATGTCTGAAGGAAAGCACTCACTCACTCGTAGAACATGAGAAAGACGCTGTGGGCGGCACTTGTCTTCTGTTCTTGGCGAAACACACTTCACAGACTCCCTGTTTGGAAAGGGATAGCAGGCTGGGGAACACAGTCATTGAGTGTAACTACGTCTGACAGCCAGAGACAACAGCAAGCAAGTGCAGAACATGTTGAAAAATGAAAATCAAGGTCCATTAAAAAATAACTGAAAAAACAAGCACTTTCTCTTCATTTTTTTCTCCAAATTTCTCTAAACATCTGCAGCAGGGGCGTTTCCAGGATTTTTTGAATGGGGTGGCAAGTCCATACTCTCATCTTTCTTCCTTTCTGCCTCCTAACACAACTTCTCCCCCTCTTCATCTTCAGCCAATAGCAGCATACTTACCCTGTTGGCAAACAGCACCAGAGGCAGTCATTGGTAACCTGGGCCTCCAGCTGATCTGACTTGGAAATCTTATTTGTGATCTGCAGATTTGATTTGGCAACGATTTTACACTGGATGCCCTTCATGACGCAACCCTCCTTATTCATCCGGCCTCCCCACAGCTGGAGTATCTAGTGTCAGTTAGCAGATAATAAAATATAATATAATATAATATAATATAATATAATAGTCTGTTTACAACAGTAAATATGTTTAATTTTACAGAGTGGCAGAGTTAAATAAAATCAAAGCAGTTAAGAAAATGATAGGCAGTAAACCAAACCACTGTGAGGTACATGAGGAGGGATGCATCTTTCACAACTTACAAATTTATTCTTTTCCGTATATAATTAAACCATTAGCTTCCGCTACATGTAATTTTTAAAATTTCATAGTTACATATTACAGTGATGTACCAAGGAGGATAAAGCTGTCTTTCACATATAAGGGGGAGCCTGACTTCCTTATTTCCCCTGCAGTTTCTGCCAGTGATTGCACAAGTTTTGGGGGCTAAGTTTAATGCGGGGGCCAGTAGCACCCTAGGCCCCCCTTTCTGCCCACCTGTGATCTGTAGCTGAAGCTTTTTATTTTTCAGTTCTCTGAAAGAGAAGCTTTTAAAAATTGAGAATTGTAAGCAATGCATCTAAAAAAAAAAAAGCGGAAAATTCTCACAGTAGTCTGCTGCAACGCTTCTTGACCTGCTGGCTTGTGGCTGGTGGGTCCCTTTATGACGGAGAGATGAAATTTTTTTAATAAGTGAGTTTCCCAGAGCAGCACCGACTCATTTCTCACAGGGGTCCTCGGCTAAAAGCATTTAAGAATGTCTCAACCAGACGCCAGAATTCAGTGCAGTACTGGGAAAAGGGATGGTGTCTTAGGCCATGTATTCATTTAGGGGAGGACTTTGACAGTTTAGGTGCAGAATTTACTAAACGTATTGTTTGCCAGTCACTTAGGGCAATGGGGGATTCACAGGCTCCGGTTTCTCTGTAAACACTCCTATGTAATCATCCATCACAGCAAGACAGGAACACAACCAACTCCATTCTCATGGGGTTCATTGCTATTGTTACAGTCACAATATTTTCCAGAAAAGGACTCAAGCTACCACTGGGCAAAGGAGCTCAAAAAACCATCTTCACTGTAAGGATAAACAACACACACTCTCTACATAAACTGGCATGCAGTGGATAAAGGAAGAATTTGTGGTGACTCTCATTCATACTTTAGACTAGTCAATTCTGAAGAGCTTACGCTACCTTTTGAAATCTATACACTATCTGGCCACTTCATTAGGTACACCTTTTCAACTGCATGTTAATGACAATGCGACACGGTCAAGATGACCTGCTGAAGTTCAGCTAAATGGGGAAGAAAGGTGATTAAAGTCAGTGTCAAACAGGCTGGTCTGGGTAGTTCACAAACTGCTGATCTGCTGGGATTTTACCGCACAAACCATCTCAAGGGGTTACAGACAATGGCCAGAAAAAGAGAAAGCATCCCGTGAGCTGCAGTACTCTGGGCAAAAATGCCTCGTCATTGCCAGAGGTCAGAAGAGAATGGGCAGATTGCTTCGGACTGACAGGAAGGCAACGTTAAGTCAAGTGACCACTTGTCACAACCAAATGGCAGAAGAGCATCTCTCAACAAACATCACATCAAACCTCGAAGCAGATGAACTACAGCAGCAGAAAATCACGCCGGTTGCCGCTCCTTCCAGCTAAGAACAGGAAAATGAGGCTGCAATTCACACCAGCTGACCAAAATGGGACAACAGAAGACTGGACGAAATGCTGACTGAGCTGATAAGTCTTGATTTCTGCACCAAGAATCAGATGGTAGGGTCAGAATTTGGCATAAGCAACATGAAAGCATGGACCCAGTCTTTGGCACTAACAGGCTTAGCAAGAACATTTAAACTCTGGTTCATAGATTGGTTATTGAGTCCACTTTTACTTTGAATATCTCATCTTGGTACAACTTCCTCACCACCCAACACAGAACCAAACTCTCTTGTATAATTAATCGGGCCAGCAAAGTAAGCAGTTCTCCCCAAATCTCCCTATCTCAACTGTACAGCTGTGTAGTGATGAGGAAAGCTATCCTCATTACTGAGGACCCTTCTCATCCCCTTCACCATTCATTCATGTTACTGCTGTCAGGAAGGCTCTACAGAGCACTGCTGGCCCGGAAGAATGTTTAATTTTTCATTCCTTCTGCAATAACCACCTTGAACAGCATAAAATAGTGACTGCCCAATGTGTTACTATGTGCTTTTAGATGTATCAAAAGAAGAATTTCAGTCACCATTTGGGACAAAGTTTATCTGTCTATCCATCCATCCTGCCTTGTATCAACGGTTCAGAGTGGGGGTGATGATGGTGATGCAAGGGTGAGGGGGATATCTCCTTGCACACTTTGGGCCCCTCAGTACCAGCTGAGCAATTAAACCCCACAGCCTACCTGAATATTGTTGCTGACCGTCTCCATCCATTTATGAGGGACTCCCTGCAGGATAACGCTCCAGTCACAAAGCTCAAATCACCCAAACTGGTTTCTCTGTACTCAAATGGCCTCCACAGTCACTAGATCTCAATCCAAGAGCGCACCTTCGGGATGTGGGGAAACTGAAGATTCTCACCATGGATGTGCAGCTGAAAAATCTGCTGTAACTGTATAATGTTGTCATGTCAAAGTAGACTGAAATGTGTAAGGAATGTTTCCAGCACCTTGTTGTATTAAAAAGTTAAGGTTGTCACCTTTTCATGACTTTCTGGCATTTTGGGGCTTTGTATCCTTAGTTAATGTTTGGGTTTATTTGTGTTTTGTTCATTTCCTGTTTTACCTCCTGCCATTGTCCCTCCTTTGATTTCACCTGCAATTAATTGGTTCCTCCCCTGTCCCCTTAGTCAGTGCTATATACATATATAATCCTGCTCTCTCCTCTGTTGCTGTTATCGTGTCTGTTTTTGTACATACATGTGTGCCTTAGTCTTTGGTATTATTTTGTGTGTTTGTGATGTTGAGAGTCTGTGTTTGGGTCCTTATACAGCGTTCCATTACAAAGGCAGAAGGGGGTCCAACTCAATATTAGCGGGGGTAAATTTAATGAAGTGGCCAGTAGTGATGGTGGAAAGGGTACGTTTGAGAGATTGAAACATTTGGAACAATTGATTCAGAAAAAGAATCAATGTTTTGGAACGATCGAAGCATCTCACCACAGCGGCATCTTGAGGCCAAATAAATGTATAATTTCATTTTTACACTCAAACTGTACACTAAACCTATGAGTTGTTAGCCCATTTCAGTAGCTCCTGATACTACAGCTTAGACCAAAGAAAATTTTTTTGGGTTAAAATTATAGTTTTTCAAGTTTTTTCTTTCATAAGTCTTCTGGATCTTATTTTGAAAAATGTCTGTTTCTGCCCTCCCCTCATTACCGCACTTGACTGTGGCATGCCGTTTCACACAACAGCGACATAAGGTAACCCTTGAACTAAAATGAGCCAGAAACAAAATTCACTGGAGAGCTTTTTCAGGAAGGAAGGAGCAAATGATGGGGCAGCAGAAGGGTCACAGACTGCCAGCAAACAGAAAGCTGCATTTGAAAGAAAATAGCAAAGATTCTTACCTAAGTTACGGGTTCATCGCAACAGGTGATACACAAGTGCCCCGCCTGCTGTGACCGAGTGGCTAATGAAGCCACGAAACCCTCAAAACTTCTTCACCACATTGAGACAAAACACCCAGCTTTAACAGACAAGCCCTTGGAATTTAAAAAAAAAGTGAACATGAAGGACAAAAACAGTTACTGAGGGCTGCCACTTCAATAAATGTGTCTGAGCTGAAAGCATCATGTCACTGTCTCCCATCACCCCCAGATGTGACC
>VUQH01060588.1:16258-38555 GCA_015106775.1 Etroplus canarensis | reverse complement strand
GGTGGTGTCGGTCCACTGTGTTTTCTGAAGTCCACAGTCAACTCAGCCATCTACCAGGACATTTTAGAGCACTTCGTGCTTCCTTCTGCTTACAAGCTTTATATAGATGCTGATTTCATTTTCCAGCAGGACTTGGCACCTGCCCACACTGTCAAAGGTACAAAAAGCTGGTTCAGTCACCATGGTGTTACTGTGCTTGACTGGCCAGCAAACTTGCCTGACCTGAACCCCATAGGGACTCTATGGGGTATTGTCAAGACGAAGATGAGACACACCAGACCCAACAAAGCAGATGACCTGAAGGCCACCATAAAAGCAACCTGGGCTTCCATTACAAATGAGCAGTGCCACAGGCTGATTGCCTACATGCCATGCCGCACTGATGCAGTAATTCATGCAAAAGGAGACCCAACCAAGTATTGAGTGCATAGGAATGAACATACTTTTCAGAAGCTTGACATTTCTGTTTAAAATATCCTTTTTTATTTATCTTGTGTAATATTCTAATTTTCTAAGACACTGAATTTTGGGTTTTCATGATCTATAAGCCATTATCAGCAAAATTTCAAGAAATAAAGGCTTGAAATATTTCACTCTATGTGTAATGAATATATATCATATATGGGTTGTACTTTCTGAAATGAGTGACAAAAATATTGAACTTTTTCATGATATTCAGATTTTTTGAGGTGTACCTGTATATTCACATTTACTATAGTGCTGTTTCAACTTTGAATGTCTATAGGACATTACACTTTTTACATATAGCTTTATACAGTTTCATTTTCTTATCTTTCATATCCATATCTATCTATCTAGATAGATAGATAGATAGATATACACCTAATGGAGCATCTGGAACTCAAGTAGTTTCCCCACTGGTATTAATAAGGGATTCTGATTCATAAAGGCATGGTTGGATCAGTTTGGTGTGGAAGAGCTTCACTGGCCCTCACAGAATCCTGATCTCAATGCCATTCAGTACCTTTAGGATGAACTAGAATGGTGACTGTGAGCTGGGCCCCAGTGTCTGACCTCACAAATGCTCTTCTGGACCTATCAGCAAAAATTCCTACAGACACACTCCAAAATCCTGTAAGAAGCCTTGCTGGAAGCTGTTATGGCTGCAAAGGGGGGACCACCTCCATGTTAATGCTTATGGATTTAGAATGGGAGGTCATAAAGGTTCTGTAGGTGTAATATTTAGCTGTCCCAATATTTTTGTTCATAAAGCGTCATTGTCAGAATAATCCATTGTGTGGACTGACCAAAGGGAGCCATAAACAAGCCTGCATTTAATGCCAGTTGTTAGACATTTCAAAACCATCAAAAAATTATGTTTTTTTGGATGTATTCACTTACGTTAGAGATAAAGACTTAAAGATTAAATATTAGATAACCAACATACTTTTGGATATTCTCATGTTATTTTTGCAAGACATCAGAATGTAGTCTTATAAAATCATGAGTGAGAGGCAACAGCAACAGCAGCTATCACCATGGTCTCACGCTTTACAAAAGTCAGATTTGTAATTTTCATTGGAAACTGAAAAACTTGAGCAGAAACACATGAAAGAAAATGTTCATTTTGTTGTCATTAATAGAGCAACAGATTTAAATATACACTCACCAGCCACTTTATTAGGTACACCTGTTCAACTGCTGATTAATGCAAATATATTTTCAGTCAATTGCATTTCAGAAACTTAGTGCATTTAGACATCTAGACATGGTCACAATGACCTGCTAAAGTTCAAATTGAGCATCAGAGTGAGGAAGAAAGGTGATTTGAATGTGGCATGGTTGTTGGGTGTTTCACAAACAGCTTATCTGCTGGGATTTTCCAACACAGCCATCTCTAGGGTTTGTAGAGGGTTTTTTTTCCAAAAAAAAGAAAAAATATCCAGCCAGCAGCAGTTCTCTGGGCTAAAATGACTTGTTGGTGCCAGAGGTCAGAGAACCGACAGACAGTTTTGAGCTGATGGGAAGGTGACAGTTACTCAAATAACCACTCGTTACAACCGAGGTATACAGAAGAGCATCTCTGAACACACAACACATTGAACCTTGAAGCAGATGGGCTACAACAGCAGAAGACCACACCAGGTGCCTCTCCTGTCAGCTAAGAACAGGAAACTGAGGCTAAAAGTTAGGAAATCTTTGTCTGGTCTGATGAGTCTTGTTTTCTTCTGCAACATTTAGTTGGTAGGGTCAGAATTTGGTGTATACAACATGAAAGCATGAATCCATCCTGGCTTGTTTCAACAGTTCACACTGATGGTGGCGGTGCTATAACAGTGTGGGGAATATTTTATTGGCACACTGGGCCTGTTTAGCACCTGCTGACCATCGTTTAAATGCTACAGCCTACCTGCCTATTGTTGCTGACCATGTCCATATCTTTATGACCACAGTGTACCCATCTTCTGATGGCTGCTTCCAGCAGGATAACACACCATATCACAAAGCTAAAATCACCTCAAACTATATTCTTGAACATGACAATGAGTTCACTGCACTCAAATGACCTCCACAGTAAGCAGATCTCAATTCAGTGTGGTGGAGTGGGATATTTGCATCATGGATGTGCAGCTGACAAATCTGCAGCAAGGGTGGGAGGCCATCATGTCAGTATGGACCAAAACCTCTGAGGAATATCTCCAGCAATTTACTGAATCCATGCCAAAGCAATGGACAGAGCACAAGAGAGGTGAAAAAGAGAGCGCAGGCAGGGTGGAGTGGGTGGAGACGAGTGTCAGGGGTGCTTTGTGACAGAAGGATAGCAGCAAGAATGGAAGGTTTACGAGACAGTAGTCAGGTCTGCCATGATGTATGGTCTGGAGATGGATGACTGATGAAACTGATGACTAATGAAAAGACAGGAGGCAGAGCTGGAGATGGCAGAATAGAAGATGTTGAGATTTTCCCTGGGAGTGACCAGGATGCACAGGATTAGAAATGAGTACATCAGAGGGACAGATCAGACTGAGATGGTTTGGAGACAAAGTCAGAGAGGCATGGCTGAGATGGTCTGGAGGGATAGTGGACATATTGGACAAAGGATGTTGAAGATGGAGCTGCCAGGCTGGAGGAGAAGAAGAAGTCCACAGAGAAGGTTGATGGATGTAGTGAAGGAGGACATGCAGAGGTTGGTGTGAGGGAAGAGGATGCAGGGATAGGGTGAGATGGAGGCAGATGATTCACTGTGCTGACCCCTAAATGGAGCAGCCGAAAGAAGAAGATTCCAGGAAGAATTAAGGCAGTTCTGATGGTACTAGAAGGGTGTATCTAACAAAATGGCTCGTGAGTGTAGACTTTTATTTTCAGTTTATGTGAAGGTATAAATCACTGGGTTGGGGTCTGTCCTTGTCAGCTCATCCGTAACTCACCAAGACAGGTAGCTGCTTGGCGACCAAAGTGCACAGTATCCAGGCACACAGTACACTTGGCAGCTCTCATGTTGAGTCCCACTGTGAAGCGGTGAGGGGTGTTGTGGTGCATCACCCTCTCTCTCTCCCTCTCTCTGTCTCTCTGACTGTCCTTCAAACGCCGGCTATACTCTGAATACAGTCAGGGAACACAGTAAGGGCAGGCAGCTCCAGTATGTTTTACTCTATCAGGTACATCCATCACTTCAAAAGCTCAATGCATCATGCCATACCATCTATGAAATCAGTTAAACAAAAAAACAAAAAGTTTCCTTAAAGAAGTGTACAATGCTTGGCAAAATGCATATTAATGCAAGTAAACTCTGAAGACAAAAATGCTTGAAAAAGGCTTATTGATTTCATCAATACCTTTGCTTGTGCCCCCACACTGCTGCATTTTAAAGGCATTAACCAGTCAGCTTCAAGGATCTCTATTGTATAGAGGATGGTCTGAAAATTTCACATCATGTTTATAAAGTGACCATTAAATAAAACAATTTCAATTAGTATAAAATTACAAATCCTATAAGACTTGTGAGTGTCAAATGCAACCCAAGTGGAAAGAAAGAAAAAAAGAGCAGTAAAACTTATTTCTACATTTATTGCATATACCGATTATCAGTTTACTCATGAATGTAGCTCCTTTTGTATTTTTTCATACAAAACTACCCTTACTTGATTCATACTTCATTCTTATTGTGATATTGCATGAAAAGAAGGGCCAATTTAGTGAGTCAATCATAGAATAAGACAAGCCTTTTGAGATATACAATAGAATAATTAACAAAAACCATATCTCTTTACTGATAAATGTGTGTAAGCTGCAAAAATCATAATAACGTCATATAATCTTGGGGTACTTAACAGTTAAGCCTTTGGACCCTTTCTTTAGACTTGTTTTCATTTGTAAATAACTCAAATAGCATGGAAATGGAGGCAATTCGCAATCTAACCAGACTAAGTAAAGCTTGGTTCTTTTCTCATATTTCCTTTCTACTGCTATCTGTGAGAGGAGGATTCATCCATGAGCAAATAGGCAGTGACGCAGAAAGCAGGGCAGAAACAGACAAAGAGGAAAAGCTCATCATTCATACTCTACAGCTAGTCTGCATCATCAGTAGATTATTTTTCTTACTAATTAGCGAAAAAAAATATCAGACACAGATGTGATGTGTGTGAAATTCTAAACAACAAAAAAATTTGCTTTAGATATGCTCTAAACCTGATTCTGTCTGAGAGAACCACAGTAACCATGTTTTCCTTCTTTTTTTTTTAAACCTCAGGCACATCTTTAAAAAGTCATTCATGCTTCCAACTCATCACATTAGAACTACTGTAATTCCATCTATTTAAGTCTCAGGGAAAAGTCCATCTCCCACCTCCGGCTTGATCAAAATGCTGCCAGACTTTTAAGTACTTTTACAACCTTACATGCGCACACTCCTACCTACAATCAGGTCCATAAGTTTTGGGACAATGTCACAGTCGTTGTGATTTCGCCTCTGCACAGTCCATAGTGAATTTTAAATCAAGGGCTCTGACAAAAGAATTACCACTAAATGAATTAAAAACTCTTTTATACGTAGTCCGTCACTATCAGAGGCTCAGAAGTCCAAAATAATTTTAAACATAAGGATCGCTTTTAACTAAAAAACTGCCTGAAGTCTAGAACCCACAGACCTCATCAAACACTGAGTCCTCCCTTGCGATTCTCTGCCATGCCTTTACAACAGTTGCCTTCAGTTGCTGCTTGTGTGTGCCTTCAGTTTTGTCCTCACTTACTAAAAAGAATGCATGATGGTTGAGATCAGGTGACTGACTCGGTCACTGAGGAATATCCCATTACTTTACCGTGAGAATCTCTTGGCTCACTTTTGCAGTTTGCTTTGGGTCATTATCCATTTGCAGCCACACACCCCCTGCCATAACATTACCTCCACCATGTTTGACAGATCATGTCAAATCATGAGCTGTTCCTTTCCTTCTCCATACTTTTCTCTTCCCATCTTTCTGGCACAAGTTCATCTTGGTTCAATCTGTCCAAAGATTTTCTCTCCAGAACAGGGCAGGCTCTTTTAGGTGTTTTATGAAAAAATCTAATCTGACTTTGCTGTTCTTGAATCTACCAAGTGGTTTGCACTTTGCTGTAAACCCTCTGTAGAATTCATAAAGGTGCCTTTGATTATAGACTTTGACAATGATACACCTACCTACTTGAGAGTGTTCTTGACTTGGCTAGATGTTGTGAAAGATTATTCTTAACCATGGAAAGAATTCTGTGATCATCCACATTAGTTTTTATCTGTGGTATTCCAGGCCTTTTGGTGTTGCTGAGCTGGCCAGTGTATTATTCCTTTTTAAGAATGTTCCAAATTGTTGTTTTGGTCACTCCTAAAGTTTTTGCCATTTCTCTTCCTTCATCTGCTCCCTTGTATTCCCCTCAAGGGGTTGCCACAGTGCATGAATCTGCATTGGTAATTTGGCAGAGGTTTTAAGCTGGATGCCATTCATGACACAACCCTCCATGGCGATTGGGGCTTGTGTCCCCACCTGGAATCGACCCAGGGACTTTTCGCTTGTAAGGCGAATTCTCTGATAGTTTTATTTTGGTTTTTCAGCCTAATAATGCCCACCTTAATTTCTGTCAACATCTTTTTAGACCTCACATTGAGTAGCCACCAAATTCAAGTTCAATACTTGGAATCAACCCCAGACCTTTAATCTGCTTAGTTTGTTATGAAGTAAAGAGGTAACAGGCCTCACCTGGCCACGAAACTGTCCGCAAATTGTCCCATAACTTTTGAGCCTCTGAACATGGGAGACTACGTAAAAAATGTTAATGCAATTCTTTTGTCAAACCCCTTAAATTAAAGGTGAACGACTGTCATGGTCTGTGGGTTTTTGTGGTTTTGGAACAGAGTTCTGTGTTTTTAGGATGTTGAAGTCATTTCTGGTTTCTTCTTCATGTATTTATGTGTTCTAGTTTCATGGGGGTTTGGTGATAGTCCAGCTTCCTGCGTGCTTTGTGTTTTGGTTTTATTAATCCAGCCTCCTCTGTGTTTCCCACATGTTTTTTTTGAGTCTGTGTAGTTATGTCACTGTGCATTTGCTGACTTATTTTGGTATCCTGCGCATTGTGTTTAGTATTGCTTCCTGTCTCCCCTGATTGTTGTCATCTGCGCTCCTCTCCCTAATGTTTCTCATTAGTCATTAGTCTGTTCATACCCCTCTCTCTTTGGTTCATTGTCGTGTTGTCCCTCTGACAGCGTCTGCTCCCTGTGTTACCTGCATTGTTTCTGTTGTCATGGACTTAATAGTTTATATAAAATGTGCCTTTTGAGTTTTGCTGGCAGTGGGTCCTGCAGTCCTGCATTTGGGTCCACAAACTCTCCTCACAGCATCTCACATTCAAATATGACAAAATCTGCATTTCGCTGATATTCTGACTGATTTAAAATCCACTGTGGTGGTGTACAGAGGGATACAAAGTGTCATTGTCCCAAAACGTATGGACCCAACTTCATCCACTATCCCTCCTCTGCACCAAATCATCTCATCCTTGTCTGATCTGAGTTGAGGTTAACAAATTCAGCACCTAAAATCACTTCTCAAAGCGTAATTTAACAGATATTTTTTTAAATGGTAAAACACCTCTACTATTTAATCAGTGGCATATTCATTTATTTATTTTTAGCTTATTCATTTTACCTGTTTTATTATCTCAACATTCCAGTTTTACACTGACGGTTGTTGTTATTTTTAATGTACAATATGTACTTTTCCTTTGTATTGGGATCGCTTTTTTGTGCTCCTTGTTTTGAAAAGTGCTATTCAAATAAAGTTTAGAATTAATATATTTATTATTACAGCTAACAGCTTAGATGACAACTAATTATTTTTGGATTTTCATCACTTGTTTCCTAAATTAAACAATTCAAGTTTTACATCACTACCATCCCCCACTCTGCATATTTCCACCTTCAAAATATAAATGGACTCCGTCAATCACTTTTACCCAGTGACGTAGCCATGTTTGGATGACTGTAACTCTCTCCTCTCTGGTCTCTCTTAAATCCATTAACAAACTTCAAATGGCCCAGAACTTAGCTGCTTGCATTATCACAAGAACTCCCCTCTTTGACCGCATCACGCCTGGGATTTCCGCCCTCTGAAGTATTGTGATTCTGATTCTGATTCCTGCAACAGCTCCATTGGCTTCCCATTAAATATCGTGTTGATTACAAAATCCTGCTCGCAATCTTCCAAACTATCCACGGCCTTGCTCCTCGCCAGCTGTCTGATCTTTTACACATCAACACACCATCCCGCAGTCTCAGGTCCTCCTCCTCCATCCAGCTCACTGTTCCCTCTGCACGCATGGCCACTGTGGGGTCCAGAGCCTTCAGCCGTTCTGCCCCTCGTTTATGGAACTCTTTCCCACCCAACATCCGCAATATAGACTCTCTCTACACTTCCAAATCCCATCTAAAGACCTATCTGTTTTATAAGTCCTTATTTGTTGTAGGTACATTTTATTGATACATTTATTGTATAGTCTGACATTTTTAGATGCTGCTGATGTGTTTTATCTGTCATTTGTATTTTGTCAGGTGACCCTAGGTTCCTTGAAAGGCACCTATAAATAAAATGCAGTAACACAGTAGTATACTTAAACTGTTGTGCACCTGGCATGTATGTGGATGTTATACCTCCCAGCTAAGCACTGTTACAAACTAAGCACACTGTCTCGTGGCAATGGCACCCCCCGACAGCAGTGACCTCCCCCAAACTTCAAAAACTGTTAAGGATCAGCTGGAGGACAGAAACAATGAGCCAAAGGCGCTGATTGCTGTCTAGCCAAGGACTAGCTGAACTCACTAATGTCTCACCCTGCATCCCAGAGGATTCAAAGGATCTGCTGCCAACGTTCCAGTGCTAAACACCACAGGACACATGCTCATGGGTCATGTGTCCATGCCCCAAGGCTCAAAACTGTTTTGCCAGTATAAGGCTGACTTGTAACTGACAGGTGTGTGTTTTCCTTTCTTTCTTTCCTTTCTCCCTTCTTTCTGTTGCTATGAGGACATATAAGGACATAAGATTTCCTCACAACAATGAACACCAGGTTACACTGACTTAAGATAAGGATATGAATTTTCCAGTATTAACGTGGCTGTCTTAACATTGACTCTTTTATATGAATAACAAAAATGACTCTATAATACCTTTAGATCAGAGTGTGGGAGATTTGTGCATTTCAGAGTTTATAACATGGTATGTGTGTGTGTATGATGCCAATTTGAAGTGAGATTATAGTGAGTTAAAGAAAAACAGCAGGCTTCTGCAAATCAGATCAGTTAAGCTTCAGCAACCAAGATAGAATGCTTCAGATTTTCTAAAGCTCTGCACTGAAGATTCTTCAGCCTCACCTGACAAACCTGGTTGGATGTGACATTGGATAAAAGTGCAGAGCTTTTAAAATCTGGCCTGTCAAGGATGTGGATGGGGCAAAGGAGAAGAGAGATAAGAGACCAAGCTGCAGAAACCATGAATTTGGATGACTTACTTTCAAAAGTGACCCTCCTTCCCTCTGAAAGGTGTGTGAAAGAAGAGGATAGTAAGAGCTTCAAAAATTAACCTTTGAATGTGAGGTGTGTGTGCAGGCACGGGGCAGTAGGCGAGAGTGGGCTAAGAGATGAGCTGTTTATTTTTCTTTTACTTAAATCAATGAATGGAAAACAATTTCAGGATTTTAGCTATCACCATAAATTTAAGCAGAGTGACTAACAAAAAGCGCAGTCTTTCGGATCACCACATGTAAAAGATAAGTGGATGAGTAAGTAGTTACTAACTATTGTATTAACCAGACTTTAACGTATAACCCTAAATGTAATTATAAATATTTAAATCCACAATTCTGTTTATTTTATTTGTGATTTTAAAATAAATATTACAACAATTTGTCTGGAGTTCTGAGAGAAGAAGCTGTGTTGCCAAATATAATGGGCAAATACTTCCAAACTTAAATACTGTATACAGGGATCTAAGTTGGGAAAGGGTGTGGAGATTCTGTTTCTTTTTCTTCTGTAACTATATAGCAAAACAGCTCTCATGCTACAATATGTCTAAAATATTAAAATAATAAAGTTAGGTCAATAAGTTTTGGAATAATGACACTTTTTTGTAACTGTGCCTCTGTACACCATCACAGTGGACTTTCAGTTTTAATTCAAAGGGTTGAGCAATATAATTGCAACTGTTTAAGAATTACAGCCTTATCTACACATGGCTCTCCCCGGACTAAAAGTAACGTTACTAAAAATAAGATGTTTTCTGGCCTTTCTGTTCTTTAGTGTAACCAGTTGTTTGCACCTTGTCGTAAACCTTCTGTATTTACATTCATGAAGGCATCTCTTAATTGTAGACAGTTATACACCTCCGTCTTCAGAAGTGCTCTTGACTTGGCTAGATGCTGTGAAAGGGGTTTTTCTTAACCATGGAAATAATTCTGCTATCATACATGTTAGTGAACAGCTACCAAGTGCAAGTTTAAAACTTGGACTCAACTCTAGATCATTTATCTGCTTATTTTGTCATGGAATAACGAAGGGACAGGTCTCAGCCACCCATGAAACTGAGTTCAGCCAGCTGTCCCATTATTTTTGAGCCTCTGAAAAAGAGGGACTATATATAAAAATGCAATTCTTTTGTCAAAACCTCTTGAACTAAAGCTGAAAGTCTACACTTCCAACCACATTTTGACTGCTCACTTAACAACCACTGTGGTGTACAGAGGCAAAAATACAAAAAAAGTGTCATTGTTCCAAAATTTATGGACTTAACTGTAATTGTTATTTCAATGGTAGGAAATATTTGTCTTGAAATAAGCTCAAACATCAGGTGAACTTACCACAGAGGCTCTGCCTCATGTTGGCCAAAGTTTGGAAAATGTGCTTATCCGGCCAACCAGAGCAACACTTTTGCTAATTCACTCACATTCTTGCTATACATTAATTTATCATACGGAACTTTATAACTGAGATAAATCACTTTTGGTATAAAATGGATTAAACCTGATAACAAAAACCTTTTGACTTGTGCTTTCTTCTTATTTTACATAGTTTTTCCTTCCACAAAAAGATGGAAAAAAGAAAATGCAAACTTAATTTAGGGTTACGTGACAAAAAATTGTGTATGGTTGCTCAGATGACTGAACTAACCCACTGGCTCATCTTACCCCACTCCCCTCTATGCGTCAGGTATGAAGAGCCTGCATGTTTGTGCTGATGGAGCAGGCAGCACGCTGCGGTACTGCAAACATGTTACTCACCTTCAGGTGTTGGCGTGTCCTTCCTCCGTCCAGAGTTGGAGGGTGCGAGACTGGTGGGACCCTGCTGGTGCTCAGGAGACTTTACCATGGCAGACATAATAATCTGCTGCCGTGCTGTGGCTGGGTTCGGAGAACTGCCGTGATCCTTATACTGGAGCGCTGGGTTTGAGAGAACTAACTTCGATCATTTTGTTTTCTATAATTCAAAGATCAATTTTCGAAGCATACCATTTACAGCAATAAATGAATCTCAGCCCCAGTTTCTACTGTTGGTTTATGAAAAAACTAGAGAGCGTATACTGGAGTCTGTAATTTGCTGTGGGGCAGTCTCACCTTCTTCTCTCAGAGATCGGAGTTCTGCTCTCATTTTCTGCAGAGCATCTTCTAACTCAGAGCACCGAGAGCGTTCTTTGTCCAGAGCTGCCTTCATGTCGCTGTACTGCAGAGGCACTGGCTGGATGGCGGGCACAGGGGAAACTTGGCCTTGAGTCTGACTCTGACCCTGAGCCTGGGCCTGAGCAGCCATGGCAGCCAACAGGTCCTCCCGACGACGCCCAAAGAGACCCTGAGAGACACACAAGCAAACACAGACCGAGAGAAACGCAAAACATGAGCCCAGAAATGAAAAGAATGAGAAAGGTTATACATTTTCCAGACTGTTATATAATCCCAGCTGACCTTTTTCTTCTTGGAGCCACCGTGCGCCTGGGCCTGGAGGAAGTCTATGAGCTTGGTCTGCTGGGTGATGGTCCCCTCCATTTTCACCTTCTCATGAGAGTATACAGCCTGCAGGTGGAGCTAAGTGAACATCACTACTGCCATGAATTTCTCCTCAAGTACTTCACTTCGCACAGAGAGGGTGACAGAGAGACAGAGAGAAGGAGGGGAGGGGGTTGTGTGCTGTGGGGGGAAAACAAATAGTGTGCGTGTAGGAAGTTCACATATGGATCTATGTGGCTCAGAACAGTGGGGGGAAAAACAAGACTGAAAATGACACAGTCTAGCAAACGTACATGTGTCTGCCATGACTGGTAGCAGATCTCTCATAATGTTTGTGTATGCGTTTGTTTCTTTCTATATCTTTAGTAGGTGTGTGTATGTGTGTAGCAGCACCTGGATGTTCTCCAGCTGGTATTCCAGGTCAGTCCTCTCAGTTTTCAGCAGGTCAGTCTGGTCCAAAGCGTCCTGGAGGCCCTGGGTCAGACGAAATATGTGGGTCTTCTGGGCATCCATCTGCTGTTGCAGCTTCTCTTGCTGTGGAGGTAAAGGAGCTGTTGCACGACTGTCTGGATGTTCTGACTTTGCCACTTACACTTCTTATTACTGACTGTTTCCACTGATGATATATTTGCAGTGGAGGTGTAAATATCAAAAATTTGCACCCTCGCGCATGAAAGAAAACAGCAGATATCAGTTGATCTGTGTGAGGAAACACTTTACCTCTTCCAGCAACCTCTGCTTCAGATCCCTCTCACTCTCCAGCTTTTGCTGCAAACTGCGGGCATTCATCTCCAGCATGGCATGCTTCTTCTCCAGATCATTCAGCTTAGGAATGAAAGCAGGAAGAGTTTGCTGTGACGTCTGTTTGCCAGTCAAAAGTTAACAGATGTTATTCAGCAGTGTGAAAATGCTTACAGTGTCTGCAAGGCTCTCGGCTTTGAGTTTCTGGTCTTTGAGGGCCTGCTGCAGGGCCAGGATCTCAGCTTTGTGCTCTTTAACTGCCTGTTCCACAGCCTGGCGAGACTCAGAGCTGCGCTGCTCTGCACGGAGCCTAGAGCATACAGAAATCCCCTGTTTACACTAGTTATTTTGAACCTTTAAGTGCACACTTTTGAAGTTCATCTATTATATTTCTGCAGTTTTGCACTCTTGTACTCTTGCAGCCTACTGGTTGTTTAAGGTACAGGCTTGGATTTATGGTTAAAGAAAAACAAACCATTAAAAACACCATTTAGGTTTCACAATGCTTTCACTATGTCTGATTTTCATCACCCACCCACAGCCTACATTAATTCAGAAAATAATTTAATATACATTATATGGACAAAAGCACTGGGCTACACCTCTCAATCAGTGAATTCATGTGTTTCGTTCAGTCCCATTGCCACAGGAGTTTAAAATCAAGCAGCTAGCCATGCAGTCTGCCTTTACAAACATTTGTGAAAGAATGGGTCGCTCTAAAAAGCTCACTGAATTCAAGCCTGGTACTGTAATATAATGCCACTGCTGCAACAAATCAGTTTGTGAACTTTCTTCCCTCCTAGATATTCCACTGTGTAAGTGACATTATTTTAAAGAGGAAGCAAAGTGGCAAACCTATAAAGTTACAGAGTGGGGTTACCAAAAGTAACTACTGCTCTACCGACTCAGTAACCGCAGAGTTCCAAACCTCCTCTGGCAAAAAAAACAAGAGCTTCATAGCATGGGTTTCCATGGCCAAGCAGCTGCACATAAGCGTTACGTCACCTCACGGATGGAATTGTGTAAAACACAATTTGTGTAAAGCAATCCACTACTGGACTCTGAAGCAGTGGAAACGTGTTCTGTGGAGTGGTGAATCACGCTCCTCTATCTGGCAGTCTGATGCATGAGTCTGGGTTTGGCGAATGCCATTAGAACATTACCTGCCTGGCTTCACTGTGCCACCTGTAAAGGTTGGTGGAGGAGGGATACTGTCATGGGGTTGTTTTTCTGGGGTTCCACTGAAGAGAAAATCTTAACGCTTCAGCTTACAGAGACATTTTGGACAAGTCCATCCTTGTTGGTCTTAGGAGAAGACCAAATCCATATTAATGCATATGGATTTAGAATGGGATGTCATAAAAGATCCCGTAGGTGTAATGCGTGGGTGGCCCAATATTTTTGTCTATATAGCATGTTACCCATAATACCTTTTAACAAAGCCTTGACAATATGGTCAAACCTGTTGCATTCTGTCTGTGTAGGCGAAGTGAACCTTATCCAACACTGACAGAAACGTTTAGAGCAAAAATAGTTTTCTCCTCTGATGAAAAAAGAAACTCATAAGCTTTTCTTAAAATGTCTTGTGGAAAGATTACATAACTGGACTATTGCAATGTGCAGAAATAAAGAAAATATCAATCCTCTCAAGGCAATAACTTAACTATAGCAACACTAAATTTGTGCTGATGTGCTGTAATTGCATGTATGTTTCCTCCCAGTTATTTACAGTAACGAGAAAATGACAACACAAAATGTACCCAGAACCGCGAGGCAAACATTATAGCTATTTGATCCACAGAGTTATGGTGATACATAGTGTGTCAGTTTGTGGTGGTCACCTATTTTGTTTCTCAGTGTCAAGGAGTCTCTGGATCTCCCTGGTCCTCCTCTCTGCCTGGTTCTTCTCCTCCTCCAGTGTTGTCCTCCAGGCATCCCATTGTCTTTCCTTCTCCAGCAGTTCATCATTCAGGGTCTCCAGCTCCATAACCTGTTCCTCCAGCATGGTGCAGGTAGTCTTCAGGGTCTCAAGGTTCTGGTACAAAACAAGATTCAGATGAGAAATCAAAAGTGTTTGATGCAGTGGTGGGTGCTCATATTAAACATGGTCACAGTTTTAAATAATGAGAACAGTATATGTGCAAGTAATCCCTACAAGGCAAAACTTGTACAACTGATCTAAACGCTCAGTTTCAGGTTATTTTTTGTACTCATGGATCTGTTTGAGGTCACAGAGATGGAATTTCTCCAAAATCATAATCTTAGGCAGGAAGTTCTGGCTTTGAACACCTCAAAGACACGCCCAATTGCTGTACAAACTTTCTGTTCACAAAGGCCAGTCAATCAAAAGAAAGATGGCATAAAGGGATGGGAAATGGAGCTGAAGCTACTTGTTGACTCCAACTCATGATCTCTGTCTCCACAATCTATCTCTTATCCTACTGAGCTACTTGATTTCATATTTCAAGTGCGGCATCTCTGGGGTCATAAGGCTGACGTCAGGGAAAGAACTGATGATTCTAACAGCACGACATGTTAAGTTCACCATGTAGGAAGTGAGACAGAGTGTAGATGTGCATAACCATGTATCGCTTAAAAGCTACAGTAAGAATAGCTCGTGAGGAGAAGACACAGTGTGGACATTTGTTCACCGCCATGCACAAACCAGATTAGTTATCATTGTTTTAAAACCAAAATAAAGCATGTAATTCCTTCACTGCAACAATATGATCTACATTTCTTACTGTGTAAGAGATGGCCTGAGTCAACCTCTCTTCTACGCGGAAATAATATTAACATCTGTTCAGTTTTTGATGTTGCTGTGCCGCGACGAGTTTTAACCAAGGAGATGACGCTGGGGTTTCAACCATGTTTACTGGGAAGTTACTCGAGAAGACTGCATGAATAGGAAGAGAGCAGCTGGAGCTGGAAGTGAAAATAAGTGCCCTTTAAATGCCAAAACTAGGGTTATAATATGTATGTTCAACCAGTCACAACCTCCATCCATTTTATTCTGATTATCCAGTTCAGGGTCAAAGGAGGCCAGTCCATCCCAGAGCTAACACAAAGACAGACAGTGATTCATCCCTATGGTCAATTTAGAATTGCCAATTAGACTAACCCCTTTTGCATGTCTTTGGACTGTGGGGGGATGCCAGAGAATCCAGAGAGAACCCCTGTAAGCACAGGCCTTCTTTTTCTTCTTCTTCTTTTGGCTGGTCCTGTTAGGGGTCGCCACAGCAGGTCATCTGCTTCCATCTCACTCTGTCCTTTGCATACTCTTCCCTCACACCAACCCTCTGCATGTCCCCCTGTAAGCACAGGTAGAACACGCAAACTCCACACAGAAGGGCCCAGGCTGTCCAGCTGGTGGTTTCAAACCCAGACCTACTTGCTGTAAAGCAACAGTGCCAACCACTTCACCACCATGCTGCCCCTTCACAATCTGTCTAAAATAAATTACAATCCTAGACTCAGGAGGTCACGAGGTGCTCTTGGCGGCAGTTTAAGCAACATACCCGGTGTGTTGCAACCAACATATCATGTAAATGACGATGTGTGCCTTCAGTTTGAACAAAAAAAGTATTTGTGTTAAGTTATTTACATGGCTCAAAATGGTTTTCTATGCTTTTCACAAGGCCTACACAACGCACCATGCTTAATGTCTTACAACACACTCCTTTAGACAAAGCACTGGAAGACAAATATAGCCTCTGCCGGTGCTGCAGCAACACCACGGCCCTCTGAAGTCCAATGCTTCCACAGCTGACACGACCTGGGAGTGATGGGGATGACACATCCCTCCCACACACCACCCCATCCCTCGTCTATGACTTCCATCGCTGGTTACACAACCAGCAGGACTGAGAGCGCTACTGGACACCCACACAAAAATCCTCCCACAGGGGCAGTGCACATATCACACAGCCTCCTCTCTCTCTGTCTTTCTCACTGCATTGAGAATACAACACATAACAATGCTGAAATTATTCCAGAGTTTCAGCTGTCTGATTTACACTTAGCACTCTCAGAGCTGGGAGAGATGTCTAGGTCACCTGTCACAGGTGTTGTGGAGACATCACATAATGTGAAGAAGTGAAAAGCTAGTGTCTGGCTGTGAGTGGGAAGTGGGCAGGGTGAAGAAACTTGAATAAGACGAACAATACAGCTGTCTTGGAAAACAGAAAACAATATTTTCTCTTAAATTTCAACTTTCATACAGAAACTTGACAACTGCTACTCAGTAGTCGTGATATGCATGGCAAGAAACATCCCTCACTATAAAACACTAGGTTCAAATGTCAGCTGTTTACTTGCTGATAGAGTGACCACTCATGCAAACTGTTACATAGAATGAATAAATGCACTGTTTATGTGGTTAGTCATGTCATGTCAGAGTTCAAACTCTCACACCTCACATATATGATTCATATCATTTTTCTCTTGCACTGAAATCTATTTTGATTTCAGGTCTGGTTATCTTTTTGTGATTGCGTAGTGTCCCACCGCGCTTACTAGCTGACTTTTGCCTGTATGTGATTTTTGCCTGTCTGCTCCTCATCTGCATTTCCTTAGGTTTGATCAATCACCCTCTCCTCCCCCCACGCAGCTGCATGCCTTCTCCCCGACACCTGGACAACGCCCCACTCCATCAGCCTTTCACATCTCTGGCACATCCCGTCACCCCACCACTTCACAGCTCCGTGGACTCACCCACTCCCCCAGTACACAGCACTCCTGCGCACGCTTGTCCCTCACACCAGCCCAGGTGAGAAGTGAAGTGAGGAGGATCAAGGCTAGGAAGGCAGCTGGACCAGATGGCATCAGCTACAGGCTTCTTAAGTCCTGCACAGATGAACTGTGTGGTGTTATGGAGCATGTCTTCAATCTGAGCCTGAAGCTGAGGGTGGTACCGAAGCTCTGGAAGACTTCCTGTGTGGTACCAGTGCCCAAGACACCGCACGCTAAAGACCTCAACAGCTTCAGGCCGGTGGCTCTCACGTCCCATCTGATGAAGACACTGGAGAGACTGGTCCTGGGCCACCTCCGCTCCGTGGTGAGCTCAGGGATGGATCCGCTGCAGTTTGCCTACTGGCCCAGCGTCGGAGTGGAGGACGCGGTCAACTTCCTGCTTCACCATGCTCTGGCTCACCTGGAGAAGCCTGGCAACGCTGTGAGAATTCTGTTCTTTGACTTCACCAGTGCATTCAACACCATACACCCTCTACACTGCAGACTTTAGACACAACACGGATGGCTGTGTTCTGCAGAAGTTCTCCAACAACTCTGAGACTGTCAGGCTCATCATTAAGGATGATGGCGCAGAGTACAGAGGACTGATGCAGGACTTCGTGGACTGGTGTCAGCAGACCCACCTCCTCATCAGCGCGGGGAAGACCAAGGAGATGGTGGTGGACTTTCGCAGACGTCGTCTACTCTCCCCTCGTCAGTGAACATCCAGGGAATGAACAATGAGAGAGTACCTGGGTGTTCACCTGAACAACGACCTGGCCTGGACTCATAACACAGACGCACTGTACAGGAAGTCTTTTGCTGTCTTCTGCAGTCTTTTGGGGTGAAGGACGCACTCCTGAGGACCTTCTATGACTCTGCGGTGGCATCAGCCATCCTGTACGGTGTGGTCTGAAGGAGCAGCAGCATCACAGAAAGGGAGAGGGAGAAGCTGGACAAGGTCATCAAGAAGTCCAGCTCTGTCCTGGGCTGTCCTCTGGACTCAGTGAAGGATATGGGAACAAAAGGGTCCTGGCTAAACTAACATCTGTGCTTGACCATGAGTCTCACCCCCTGCAGGATGCCCTGTCTGGCCTGGAGAGCAGCTTCAGTCACAGACTGATCCACCCTCGCTGTGTGAAGGAGAGATTCCACAGACCTTTCCTTCCTGTTCATTGTAGAGTCCTGTCAGACTCTACAATGATCACTACAAACACTGTGCACTTGTCATCCATCTGCTGTAATCATGTACAATACTGTAGTATAAGGTAAATCACATCAGTGCAATATACTGTAGTCATTTTACCTGATATTTATTTGTTTATCCATTGATGTCCATAAACAGTACATACCCATAGGCACATATTATACACACTTATAGTTTTTATAGCTTTATAGTTTAATTCCACTTAGTATTTTTCAATATTTTTAGTTTCTTATTTATCTTACATCTTTGCTACTTCTGGCACTCTGCTGTGTACTTGTACTTGCTGTTGCAACAATGCAATTTCCCCATTGTGGGACAAATAAAGTTTTCTATCTTATCTTATCTTATCTTATCTTATCTTGCCTGTTACTAACCTTGTCTGATATATGTAAAGAGCTTTTTCATTTAAGTTGAAAAACCTGTGTCAGAAACATTTCAATAATGTTGAACCAGCTCTCAAATGCAAATAAAATAATAGATATTGAAAGAAATAAAGTACTAAGAGAGTTTTTCATGCATAGAGGAACCACCAAAGAGGTTCATGACAGAACCTAGGGAAGATCCATTTGTCCTTTCTTTAAGTCATAATTTTAAAAAAATGTAATCAGCTTTGTTAATAGGGAATATATATTTAGTCACAGATAATATTGCGTTTATTGTGATGGGAAATAATGAGAAAATGCCAGGTCAGGTAGCACAGAATCATTGCCTTTACTCTGGAAGATAATCATGAGTTTGCAGTGCAGAGTCACATTTCAAAGGCCAATTCTGAGCCAGGGAAACCCTTACTAATAAGAACAACGACAGCTGACTCTAATTATCAGTTTAGCTGTAAAGTTTTCAAGCAAATAAATAACTTTCTGCTTTTAGCCACTGTTAGCAAAGACACACTTTTCAAAGGCAGTGAATGCCACCAGATTCTAAACCTCTAGCCTCACAAACTTAATTCTAACTTTAAACTTGAAAAATCGATCTTAAGCTTGAAACTACAATTTGAGGTTGTAGAGACTGCTACAATGACTACCCTCACATTTTCAGTTTCTGGATAAATGTAAATAAAAGCTGATTTTCTAAAAAAAATTTATCCAGAAACACAGAAGTGCCTGTAGTGTAGTGTTTTACACATTCGCCTTACAAGCCATTGGTCCCTTGTTTGTTTCCAGGTGGGGATACAATCCCCTTGCACCATGGAGGGTTGCGTCAGGAAGGGCATCCGGCTTAAAACCTCTGCCAAAATTACCAATGTGGATCAATCTGCTGCAGCGACCCCTTGGGGAGAGTATAAGGGAGCAGCCGAAGGCACATTTTTTCATCCAGAAACACAGAAAAAGACATAAATCTATATAAAGCATATAACCACAACCAGAGCGCAATCATCACCAGCCAGTACCTGTTTCTGGTTGTTAAGGTGCATTTCACGGTCGGCCACCTCCCGACGCAGCCTGTCCACATCCTGGCTGAGGTGCAGTCGATCTTCTCTCTCATCAGAGGCCTCATCCAGCTGCTTAGACAAGTAGAAGTTCTGGCGGTTAAGCTCTGCATTCTCCTGAGTGAGTTTTGTGAGCTGGTCCTCTAGGTCTGTGATCACCTATAGAAAAAACCCCCAGAACATTCAGAATGCAAATTCATGTATTTGCATTTGTTATGTATTAAGACAGTATTTTTATGTATTTGTGCCTGTATAGTACAGGGAGTACAGAAGAGTAGATGACACCTTGCATCATACAGTTATTACTCATTCCACATTTAAAATCCCTAAACTCTAAATTTAGTGTATGCCTGCACTGGCTGATCACAGCTGTGGCTGACTGGTCTGTATGTGGTTTGTGTTTCTGTCAGCTGCCTTGGCGCAATGGACACATAACCCCTGTAAAAGAGGAATCCCTACTGTAGCAAAATGCATGTTCAGGAAAAACAATTACAAATGTTCATTTTACAATTTAAACACTAGAAAAAAGTCTCTCTGGTATTGTGTACAAAATGTTCATATTATTGCTCCTCCACACAAGAAGTTGACCTAACACCCCACACAATCGAAACTCTGCTGCTGCATTATTACATGATGCAGATATCTGGGTTAGTGATGTAATGCAGTAATCATTTTTTGCATAGTATCTAGGCTGCTTGTTTAACCCAAGTAGGATTCAGAACAAGAATAATCATTTCATCAGCACTGGTCTGTTCCTGCAATCAGCCATGACTACGGTGCACACTGTAGGAAAATGAGGGTTAGAAACTAATGAGGCTGTCTGTTAAAAGCCCCTTGTTCTCAGCTCTTATGGGAACAAGTGTACCACACTGAAGTTCAAGGTGGTGGGGGGGGAAGAGAGAGGCAAAGCTTTTAAAAACATAAATTAGCTGCCTGTTCTGTACTGACTCAGTGCTTCTGCTCCCCTAAGGCAGGGGACTGACAGCAGCAACTAAATTCTCAAGGCGGGGCAAGAAGTCAACAGTGGAATGGGCGCAGTGGTGTTCTGGCAAGTCTCTGTATTTACTCCGCTCATCCATAGAGCAACTTGAAACCCCAAGGTAAATTGCATCTAGAGCTGTGCATCCACAGCACTGCTGAATACAAACTGCTCAATCTGTCTGTGAAGTCTGTGGCTGTCACGCACTTTCCCTGATTAAAATTAACATAACATTTACTGTGTGCCTATGGTACAAAGCATAGAGGAAGAGCTTTCTTTCAGTGACAATGAGTGAGCAGCACAACTGCTGTCAGGTGAGAAAGCAATGCTGATATGTGAATAATTAATCAACCTGTGTAAAGCAGTCCTCACTTATCTTAAAGGTTGCCAACAATAGCCTAATGCATCTAGGATAGTTTCATCTACAATTCCACAATAGACATTTTTAACATTTCAACATATTGCTTAACTACAATGTTTGATAAGAACACTAAAAACCTTAGAGCACTTCTTTCAAGTGTCATCATAGTTAGAGAGAATATTGATTTTAAAACAAAAAAGACAATTAAAAAAATCTGCTTACAGTATGAACACCCAAATCCAGCATTCAGTGACTACAATGCTCCCATAACACAAAATGTACACCATGATGCATTAATAGTTTCCCAGAGATCTCACTAAATTTAATGACACTTTGGCTCACATTTCCTGAGATCTTCTTCCGCTCCAAAATGTTCAACAGTCTCATAGTTAAACCAACACTGCAAGTCAGCAGGGCAAAAAATAGAGTGGCATTTCAAGCTCTGCTTGCTGCTGAATTTGGCTGTGTTTGCCTGAACGCTGGCCAGCTGAATCTATGGACGTCGCTTTCTGAACAGTTTGTGAGTGGGAGGATCTCAAAAGTAGGGCAATGGGATAAAGGAAGACCATGATGGCTTTGGTATTTGTTCAAGATATATAAACTTGAAGGAGCTTAAATCCCTAAGCATGACAACATCATCTTTCAAGGTTAGTGGGACACTAGTTCACCATCATTCCATCTTAAATACATGCAGGTCCATATGTTTATGGACACTGAGACTTTTTTGGTACTTTTGCCTCTGTACACCACCACCATATTAAAGCAAACAATTAAGGTGTGACTGAAGTGCAAACTTGCAGCTTTAATTCAAGGGGTTGGAAAAAAGAAATACATTAACAGTTTAGGAATTACAGCTATTTTTATACATAGTCCCCCTTTTTCAGAGGCTCAAAAGTAATCAAATAACAATTCAATTTTATACAATTTTATTTATATAGCACCAATTCACAGTAAAAGTAGCTTCAAGGTGCTTCACACTGTAAGGTAAAGATCCTACAGTATTAGAGAGAAAACCACAACAATCAGACAATCTCCTTAGAGCAAGCACTTGGCGACTGTGGGAAGGAAGAACTCCCTTTTAACAGGAAGCGACCTCCGGCAAAACCAGGCTCAGGGACGGGCAGCCAATTGTCTCAACTGACTGGGGGTGAGGGGAGAGAAAGGAGAGCAAAGAGAGACACAGACTATGGGAGAGAGAAGACAACATTTAATGACATGCAGCAGCAACAAAAAAAATTCTTGGGGAGTGAAAAGCAGCACATCATAAGAAGCCCCCCCAGCAGCCTAAACCTATTGCAGCATAACTAAGCCCTAACTATAAGCTTTATGAAAAAGGAAAGTTTGAAGCCTGATCTTAAATGTAGAGAGGGT
>VUQH01060588.1:0-16238 GCA_015106775.1 Etroplus canarensis | reverse complement strand
CTTAAATGTAGAGAGGGTGTCTGTCTCCTGAATACAAACTGGGAGCTGGTTCCACAGGAGAGGGGCCAGATAGCTGAAGGCTCTGCCTCCCATTCTACTTCTTAAAAATTTAAGAACAACAAGTAGGTTTACACTCTGAGAGTAAAGTGCTCCGCTGGGAAAATTAGGTCTTTGAGTTATAAAATAACAAGCAGTTTCATGACCAGATGAGGCCTGTTCATCCATTATTCCATGACAAATTAAGCAGATAAAAAATCTGGAGTTGATTCCATGTGTTGAACTTGCATTGGATGGCTGTTCACTGAAACCTTCAATATAAAGTCCAAAAAGATGTAAGTGTAATCTGAAACATTCTTAAAAAGAAGGAATGCACTGGCCAGCTCAGCAACAACAAAAGGACTGGAAGACCACAGAAACCAACTGAAGTGGATGACCACAGAATTCTTTACTTGGTTAAGAAAAAACCCTCACAACATGAAGACAAGTCAAGAACACTCTTGAAGAAGAAGGTGTATCATTATCAATGCATACAATCAAGAAGGGTCCTTCATGAATATATATACAGAGGGTTTAGAACAGGCTGCAAACCACTGACAGCATTCAAGAACAGGAAGGCCAGATTAGATTTTGCCAGAAAACATCCAAAGAACCTGCCTGTTTCGGGAAAAAACATTGGAAATATATATAAAATAAAGAGGAATATATGACCAGAATGACAGGAAGAGAAATGTATGGATTAGGAAAGGAAGAGCTCATGAGCCGAAGCATACCACATCAGTTGGTAAACATGGTGGAGGCAATGTTACTGCATCTGTATGGATCACTTGTGTATACCAATGATGTAACACAGACAGAAGTATCAGGATCAGTTCTGAAGTGTACAAGCATACTGCAAAAGCATCAACAGAGTTGCTCAAGGTGAAGAAATGGGATATTCTTCAATGGCCAAGTCAGTCACCTGATCTCAACCCAACAGAGCAGCTTTTCAGGAACTGAAAACTGAAGGCAGAGACCCACAAACATGCAGCAGTGAAGGCAGCTGCAGGAAAGGCCTGGCAGAGCATCTCAAGGGAGGAAACACAGCATTTGGTGATGTCCATGGGTTCTAGACTTCAGGCTGACTGCAAGGGATTTTCATCCAGATGTTAAAAAAATCCTTATGTTAGTTTGTCCCATTACTTTGAGCCTCTGAAAAGCCTGAAAGTTTGCACTTCAATTACATTTTGACTGATTGATTTAAAATCCACTGTGGTGGTGCACAGAGGTCAAAGTACAAAAAAGTGTGCTACTGTCCAAAGACTAACAGGCCTAACTGCATTTCTGCTGATATTAAAAAAAACAAAAACAAATGAAAGGAATTTAAAATTCTTCTGGCTATGTAAGACCATCTATGTGCTGCTGTGTTCGCTAACTAAACCAAAGTGTCACCAAGTAATGTTTATAAATAAAAATAAAAGAAAAAGAAAATATTACAAAAGAGAATGATCACTGGATAGAAGCCACTATTTTCTGCTCCAGCAGGGCTAATTTTGGTTGATGGAGGCTTGTTTAGTTTGTGTGGTAATGTGCACAATGATGTCATGGAAACAATTCCATTGAGGGTTCCACTAACAGTACTGTAAAAATCGTATTTGGAACAACAATTCTCTCGTTGACCACAGACTCAATGTTTTCAAAACAGCGTGGAGCCCTGCCCTTTCTTTAGGATGCACATTTACGCAGTCAGCTTTATATTTCCATGTAAAGCGCCAACAGGGATGACAAGTGTCATGAAATGCAGAAGGTGTTAAAAGTGACACGGAGTCAAATAATTTTAAATTTAAATTTATCCAAGAGTGACAGAAACGCATATGGACTGAAATGCTGCTACTTTGAGTGAGATGATTCAGCTCGTGTTCAGTGCCAGAAGAGCTGTTTATTCCTGTATAGAGTCAAAGACCAAAATAAGGGTGTGAGCAGCTTACCGCACAGCTGTCTCTCAAGGCATCATATTTGCGTTGTATCTCATCTCTGTGTGCCTAGGAGGTAGGACAGGAGAGATAGAAGGACAGATTTTACTGCCTACATTACGCAACATCAAATGAGACAGCATCTTCAGTCCTCCTTTACTTTTTATCTCTCTTACTCTGAGCACAGTTATCTCCTCCTCGGCCTCTGCAGTGGTCTCCTCCAACTCAGTCTTGGCCTGCTGTAGTTGGCTCTCCAGGGCATGGCGAGCCGCCTGCAGGTTGCTGATCTGAGATTCACGCTCTTGCAGTGAAAGGGTCAGCTCTGTCACCTGACGCTTAATCTCCAGCTTTTGTTCCTCATGCTCCAGCCCAATCTGTGAAGGCAGACAAGAAGAGGGACAGGAAGAGGATGAAGAGGAGGAGGAGGCAATTCACCCCAAGAGCAGTCAGAGACATGCTGACATCACACATGCATGAGAGCATTAGACCTGACACGTCTGACTGCCTTGAGCTTCACTTTTTGTAACATCTGAATTTAAAATAGAAAGTGAGATTTTTTTATTGCCCAGTGCTATGAAATTAAAATTACAAATTAGTGTGGCAGTAAGAGTACTTGGGGTGACCAGATTCCAATAAGCTAAATGTGGACAAACCCTGTGTTTGTGTGGAACAATGGGGGACATGTTAGCAGTGCTGGGCAGTAGTCTGAAATGTTCATATCTGATTAAAAAATTTAAAAAACCAATAAACTGTGCAGGTTACTAGATTGAAATCTGGCATGTTAAGGCCAAATATATTATAACTCGGTGCATCTTTTCCAACTGTCTTGTTAAGTAAATACAATAAGGATCAAAGGAATGATCTCGTGCAATAGTCTTTTTATGTTTCTGTGTTCTCTTTTATTTCAGCTGCAGTTCTGTCTGATAACCATCTTCCGATTTCAGTAGGGATGCATCCATTGACTGGCCTACATTTTTGAGCCATATCTGATAATTTTAGTAATTTTTAGCCTATTATGCCATGCAATCCATGATATGTTTTCCCTTGCTCAAACTTAAAAAATATATTCTAGCACAAGAGACAAAAACTCTTCTTTTAAGTATGTACTGCCGCTTCGTTTTCCTTGCGTCATGGTCCCCTGTCTTCCTAGCACAGGCCTGGCTTTATCTTTCTCTCCCTCTTTCTGCTCTGTCTCTCTTTCCCCAGGTGGGCTCGAGTCTCACTAATTCTGTGTAGTTTTCAGGAGTGGGCGTGGCACGGGAGGCGTCTGACTGGTGCACCTGACGATCATAATCGTTACTTGCTGTGATTAATCCTGGTCCTCTTCTCCATTCCTCACTGGGTTGTTAGTTATCCTCCAGTGCAGTAAGCCAGGCTTGCCTGTTTCTTGCTGTTTTGTACCACTTGTTTTTGTGCGTACTCACCTTGTTTTTCTCCTGTACTCTCCTGTAAAATCTTTGTGATCCACTCTCCTTCAATAATGCCCAAGAACACTTTCCTTGCATCCTTTGCACTCTCTGTTGCCACAGCCTGTAAGAACTGCTAACCTTGTATTATTGCCACACTCAGCCCAAGCTGCCTTTAACTGTGTTTCATACCTGTTGCACATTTCATTGGATATTCTTCACTGCTCTGTGGGTCCTGCATTTGAGTCCGCTCCACGGAAACTGTGACATTTTGTGCTGGTTTCCATCATATTCACCAAAGCTTGTGACTTGTCGGTGACTTGTGAGTGGCATAGAATTACACAGGCCAACCTTCACTTGACTGTGAGAAACTCTTCCCTGCTTACTTCCCATATATTGGATTAAAGCCAGACTTTTGAAAGTGCATGTCCTGCAGAGCCAGTCAAAATGTGCAATACTGTCTCAAGATGTGGGACAAGGGGACAGGAGACAAAAATGCTGTGCAGCCTTTTGTTTAGTATCCATCATGCCATGTAGAGTCTATATATTATTATCCAACAACTATTTTATATGCTGCACCTGCCTCCATAAGGGGTCATGATATATATACTACACTATAATTATTTCCTCAACATACACTCAGGAACACAGTTGCACACAGGTGTGTTTCTACTATCTGGAGCCAGATCAGTACACATGAAAGAGATTTAATCCTCAGCTTCATCTTTAACATTTAAAGATTTTTCCTCTTATGCTTAGAAAAAGCTGTATTTAACTGAGATCACTTGGTATATTCAAAATAAGGCATTGAAATAAAAGACTGGTGTGGAACTGATGAGACAGTAACAGATTGAGAACAGGGCAACTGCAAAAATAAGAGCTTGTCACGCTTGTGGAAGATCCACCGAGCTATCAGCATGTGAATCCTGCACCCCTTATCATGTCTCCTCACCTCTCGGAGCCTGGTTTCCAGCTCCATCACACGGCTCTTATTGCTTTGCTCTTGCTGACTCATTTTCTCTAGATGCTCTTCAAGTTTGGCATTCTGAGCTTCCAGCTTCCCAGCCTGAGACTCCAAGTAGAACTTCTGCTGACGAAGCTCTGAGATCATCTCCTCTTGGGCTTTCCTGACGAGACGAAACATCAACATGTGTAAAAGTTTTAATAGAAGGCTACACAGCATCCACAAGATCAGAATGAGGTACCTTCCCAGGTATATTTTTGCACAAGCTGCATCCTTATACTTCATATTTCATTGTTACTATGGAGCACAATGACACTGTTTTGCATTGGGGTACTTACATGTTCTTCTGGGTGTAGATACTACTGTTGGCTGCCAGTTTGTTGGCCTCAGACAGCTCAGCGATTCTCTGCTCCATACTGTTCATCTTTGAGTCCATAGCATTTATGGTCTGAAAATAAATTGTGGAAGCTATAACTTGTGCTTAATTAAACAGTTACTCTGATCTTCCCATAATGGCTTTAAATGGGATCATATTAAAGGGCATTTTTGTGCCTTATAATTGTACAATAATTATTCCAAACATGGAATCTATGTCAGTGTGATGAATATTAAAATATGCCTGAAATAGTGTTTGTTCCCAAGCTGGTCAGTTCTTACCGCCTTCTGTTCACTGATGATGCTGCACTTCTCCCGCACCTCCTCCTCATATTTGCTCTGACTGGACTCCAGCATCTCCTTATCAGCCATGTCCGCCTTCATCTGGGCCTCCAGCACCTGCTCAATGCCAGGCAACCCACAGAACCATAACCAGGATATCACTTGACAGGGCAGAATGTGAATATGACATACTGTAGCTCTTCCAAGCACCTCAGCATGGTCACCAGACATAGCACAGAGCATTTCCAGTAAGTTCATTAGGAAATACAAAGGAAATTATGCAGCCCCCCCCCCCCCAGGGATTAATAAAGTATTCTGATTCTGATTGTGATTCTGAAATACCTGCCTGGTTACATCACACCAAAGGGTCTGTGAGTGATTTGATGTATTTAGAAATCAAACCTTTATCTTGTCCTCATAGAGCTTCTCTTTCTGTTTCAGATGAGCCTCCAGACGCTGGGCTGTTGCTTGGGTCTCTCGCAGACTCTCCTCGAGCTCCTATACAACAGTACAAAGAAGTTACAAACTGCACAGTGACATTAGTGGTCATGCTCAAAAAGGCTACAAGCAGCCATGAGAACTTCCTACCTAATTTTTGTTGTAAGGGTAATGCATACAGCATTTCAGCATAAAATCAGAGGTAATGCAGTCATTAACACCTAATCACAATCAGTGATGGTTCCTGTTTGTAATGTGCAATCATTATAATGAGTGTTTATTTAGCACAGCTTTGTTTAATCGTGGTCTATGGCAGCCAGCGAGGGAGTCAATCACGTTACCAACACACACATGTTTTTGATGCCTTATACAATCCAGTTGACAGTTCACAGTGCATATGTCCCTTGTTTTTGTCACTACAGATGTAGTGATAGGGGAACTGGAAGCAACACAAAGTAATTTATATCAACAAAGTCAGCCTGACCTTTTCTGGTTTTTGGGCTTTTTTCTCAGTGCAGGTTTGGACTGGAAGCAGCAGTGAAACCACAGGTGGACTTCATACACACACCACTGCAAAAGGTCAATTCCTATGAGCTCTTTTTATTCAAAGAAAGAGGAGAAGCTTCGTGACTTTTAAGGGTCTTAAAGGTGACACATTACTCTTTTCCTTTTTTGTCTGTCACACAGTTAGGTCCATAAGTGCAACAATTTTTGTAATTTTGCCTCTGCATACCAACACATTGAATCTGAAATCAGACAATTTGTGGTTGAAGTGCAGGCTTTCAGCTTTAATTCAAGGGGTTTGACAAAAGTAGCTTTTGGCACCTTTTGGTGCTGCTGAGCTGGTCAGTGCATTCCTTCTTTTTGAAACTGTTCCAGGTTGTTGTTTTGGCCACTCCTAAAGTTTTGCTATCTCTGATAGCTTTATTTTGTTTTTTCAGCCTAATAACAGCCTCCTTCACTTGCATCAACATCTCATTGGACTTATATTGAGAGTTTCAGTGAACAGTTACCAGATTCAAGTTCAAGTTTTATTTGCTGAATTTTTCATGGAATGACAAGGGAACAGGCCTCACTGGCCATGAAACTGACTGTCAGTCAGTTATCCACTCACTTTTGAACCTCTGAAAATGTGGGACTAGATATAAAAATGGCTTAATGCAACACTTTTTTTTAAAAGCTGTTGAATTAAAGCTGAAAGTCTGCAGCTGAATCACGACAGTTTGATTTAGGTGAAATTACAAAAAGTGTGTCATTGTCCAAATACAGATGGACTTGGCTGCACATATAAATATATTTATCGCCACATTGGTAGATGCTCATATTAAATGTGGCCTAAGTTTTAATCAGTGTAATCCTTGTGAGTCGAAAGCTCAGATTTCAGACTGCTCTTAACATTGTGTTTCAGACAGTTTTTTCTACTCTGACCTCTGTATGATGTCATTGAGAGTGGATATGCTTAATGCGGTCATTTAACCCTCTGGGGTCGACAGACACGCCGGCGATGGAATTTTATTTTATCCATTATAGTACAGTATAGTATAATGTCTGACAGTCACTGTTTTCTGCCTTTGTCTTTCTTTGTACCACTGCTCCCTCAGGTCCTATCTGCGGTTCCTGCGTGGACAACTTCGGGGCTCGTCCAGTGACCATCTTCAGTTGTGTAATGGTAGCAGGTGGCCTGATGCTCAGAAGTTATATTTGACAGAGCTGACTTCTAAGGGAACACAGCTTTGGCTGCCAGGACAGAGGCCCCAACTACCTGCTCTTCAGACCTGTGCTATTCAGCAGGTCCACTTTAAGTTTGAAGAGGACCCTTTTAGATTTAATATCATTTAGGAATCGTAGCAGCAAGTGAATAAAGTAGTGTGGAAATACAAAAAAAAAAAATCTCCTTCACACCCACATGGTTATTAATTGCCAAAAAATGTCTAAGTTGGGGGTGGGGTACTTAAGTATGCAAGGATTTAAGTGGTGTGAAAAAACTATGCACTGACTCTGCAGAATGTTAAGTTGTAATTTAACCCACCCTAACAGGTACACTTTAAACCTGAATGAACAAAATAACAAAATATTAAATAATAGTTATATTATTATTATTATTATTAAATAACATTTTTTAAAATAATCAACAACCAAGTATTGTGAACTCAAACTTTGAAGACAGTACTAATTTAAATATGTTGACTTCCTGTGACTTTTTCCTTTTTTTTAAAAAATTAATTAAGCATATTTTTTATTACTGAGCACATTGATTTGACTGTAATAAAAAGGTTTGTGTGGCATGTAATGAAAACTAATTTTTTTGAGTTCTCTGAACTTATTCAGGTTCACAGTATGGAACAAAAGTAGAAGGAAAGCGAGAAGGAGGTCTGATTAAACACAGCTTGGTGAGGTAAACCAAGTTAAAGTATATGTGTTGTATCATGGTTCTTAGTGAGCTAAAATGAGAGACCTTTTTGCCCTGTGTATTTAAAAGTAACAGAATAGTTTATAATGCAAATTTGCACTTCGCCTGCAATAATGACAATGTCTTGTGTTTATCTCACACCTTCACTGGTTAACTCTGCTCTGCTCAAAAGGTAAAAAGTGGGTTACCAGAATCTTGTCTGCCATCTGCTGAATCTGCTGGCCCTTGCTCTGGATTTCATCCTTCAGTTTGGTCTCCCGGCGCTCAACAATCTCCAGCCTTTTCACCTGGTTTTCAAGAGTCTTCCTACCATCCTGGATGACAGATGACAATCAAAGGTTACGTACAAAACCAAAGTGAGTGATATTTTCTCTATTTTTTAAGCTCACTTCTTTATTTTAAAAAAACACATACTCTGACCAAAAGAACCAATAGTCCAAAATGGTGCTTTTTTACCATTTGGATATAACACACCATTGCAGGAATGGCAATAACTTTAAATTTCCACTTCAATGAACAATTGGCAATATACTTTGCTGGTCACGCCCATTTGGCTTGTTAGTGATACATCTCTGCAGTGTTCATATCTCATTATTTCAAGTTCCTGACAGCCCAAGTCCCACAGAGCTCATTTGCTATCACGCTGGTTTGTGAGAGAGATCTTTGTAGCTGTGTAAATTTGACTGTGCATGTTCTCTTTCCTCTGTCTAACCTATGCCATTTACAGAATGTGTAAATCTAGTGCTTGAAGTGGCGCTTGAGAAAAATGTATAAAAAGAATACAAAAAAGACACGAAAAATGAAGCACAGATTCTTTTTGCAATTCTACACAATGCATAATACATTTAATGTTATCTTTTAAGACAGAATTTAACATTAAAGTTTGTCCTACATTTGACTTAGACTAATGAAGTGCTCTGAAATAGATGACAGGTTTGCTGCTGGTGCCTGTGTGTCTACACACTGCAGTGAGCAGAGCAAGGTTTGCACATTCCTTGTTAGCTCATATAAAATCTACATTTTTATAAACACTCTATGGACAAAAGTACTGGACCATCTAATTCTAAATCCATAAGCATTAATTTGGAGTTGGTTCCCCTTTGCAGCTGTGACAGCTTCCGCTCTTCTGGGAAGGCTTTCTACAAGATTTTGGAGTGTGTCTGGGAATTTTTGACCATTCATCCATAAGAGCATCCTTGAGGTCAGACACTGTGAGAGAGCCTGGCTTACAATCTCCATTCTAGTTCATTCCAAAAGTGTTTGATAGGATTGATAGGGCCAGTCAAGTTCTTCCACACCAAACTCATCCATCCATGCATTTTGGACCTTGCTTCATGCACTGGGGTACAGGCATGCTGGAACAGAAAAGGGCCTTCTCCATGTTGGAAGCACAGAATTATCCGAAACGACTTGGTAAGCTGAAACATTAAGATTTTCCTTCACTGGAACAAAGGGGCCCGGGCCCGTCCCAGGAAAAACAACCCCATAGCATTATCCCTCCTTCACCAACCTTTACAGTTAGCACAGTGCAGTCAGACAGGTAGTGTTCTCCTGGCCTTCATCAAACCCAGACTCAGCTAGAAGCGTTATTCATCACATCAAATAACACATTTCCACTGCTCCAGAGTCCACTGTGTTTGGTGAGGTAAGGCTTGCATTCAGCTTCATGCCGTGGAAAAACCCATGTCCCAAAACACAGTTTTAGTGCTGATGTTTATGCCAGAGGAGGTTTGGAACTCTGCAGTTACTGAGTCGGCAGAGTGTTGGTGACTTTACACACTATGTGGCTCCGCACTCGGCAACCCAGCTATGTAAATTTACAGACCAGAGTTTCCACTTGGGTCTGCCACTTTGCAGCTGAGCTGCTGTGGTTCCTTAAAATTTCCACAAGAACACAACCTAGAGTTGATCTTGGAATATCTAGGACGGAAGAAACTTAAGGAAATTATTGTTGCAACGATGGTGTCCTATTACAGCATCACGGTCAGATTCAGTGAGCTCTTCGACCCGCTCTTTTTTGCAAAGGCAGACTGCATGGCTCAGTGTGTGATTTCATACACCTGTGGCAGTGGAACTGAATGAAACACCTGAATTCAGTGACTGAGGGGTGTAGAGCAGTACTTTCGTCCATATCTAAATTATATAAAAGGACTAATCAGTGTGTCAAACCAACTCAGATTCAGATGCTTGGAATTTTATGTCAAAACTTGATTTACATAACAACCTAACAAGATGTCTTTCTATTTCTAATGCAAGAAGTGGATACAAAAATAAAACACCTGGGCAGAATAAGAGCAGGAAATGGATGATGTGTAATAAAATAAAATTTAAAAAAAGGTTTTACAGAGCCATGGAATGTTTGTTATTGTTAATCGAGATGTTAAGACAGCTAACTGAATGTGGCCTGGAAGAAAACAGAAAAGTTTGTCCAGCTTATAAGCAGACAGACACACAATTATAGAGCCACTGGATGATTAATTAGTAAAATGTAATAGGCAGCCTGCTTAGTTTCACAGCAACAATCACAACAAATGTCCTAAATTTTTGATCAGTTTAGACACACTGTGTAGTTTTACCCTGTGTGACTCGCAAAAATAGGGCAGCATGGTAGATCCACCAACAAGGAAAGACAAAAATCACATAAACACAAATGCTGTCAGACATGCTAGGATTCATCCCGTTTCATCTTTTGTGTTTCTATCAGATTTTATTCTTTATTCAAGACTTTTAACATAGATGTTTTTGATGTTGCAAATCTAAAATTGACTTAATGCACAGAACAGCGAGAAAAAAGAATAGGAGGCCAGAATGCATACAGTCATGTGTATAGAGTCCTGTGAAAACTTTCTTTATTCACGGGACTGTATCATGCAAGTCTGTCTGGAATGTACCTCAGTCTCACGAAGACGTCTGCGCAGGCTGTCACTGGAGTCTTCCTTATTCTGTAGCCTCTCTAGATCCCGCTCCATGCGCTCTTTGGCCATTTTCATACTCTGAAGGTGGTCTGTAGCCTCAGCATTCGCTTTTAATGCCTAATAATTATTTGAAAAAAAATAATTCAATGATCGTGTAATTCTAAATGCTGCTATTTCATAACTAGTTCACATTGTGTCAGATGTAGACAGTTTGGCGCATAATCAGAATGTAAGCACCATAGACTCATGTCCACTTTGCAAAACAGAGAGAACTTTCAAATATTAATTTCTAGGAATAGGCAATTAGAATTAAATTATGTTTCCACATGAGGTAAAACTGCTTGATTGCTGGTAATTAGGCAGTAACTCCAGTTCTAAAAGACAGCTTAATTGTTCTCTGGCAATAATCTAAATCTGTAGACCAAAGTTTAAGAGTGAGACAGAGAGAGAAAGGAGGAGGTCAGGGAGGGTAACGTAGAGTTTATACACTCGTCTCAAAGTGTAAAATGCTGTCACATCTCTTGCATTTGGGGGTAGAAGCTCATATGAATTATTAAATGGTCTTCCCAGCAAAAAATATTCTACCTTGGTAAGCTTCTCTTGAAGCTCCTGGATCTTTATCTGCTGCTCAGCATTGGCCTGAAAAGGAAAACATGAGTCATTTTGATGTGGAAAGATTATCATCACACATTAAAGTCACTTAAAGTTGTCAGTATCCTTATTAGATCCACCAAGGAGGTTGTTTTTGGTTTGGTTTGGTTGTTTGTTTGTTTGTTTGCAGATTACAGATGGATTGACACAAAAATATTACCAGTAGTGGGACTTGGGTCAATTAGAAGTGATTCACATTTGGAGTCAATCCAGATCTGGATCCTGGAATTTTTTTAAAGGTTCTTCAGCTTTGTGAGATAAGACTGATAGGCCTTGGTGGAGGTATGCAGTCTCACATTGCTGTGGTCTAGAATTATTTTCACGCTCACGAGCAACACAATCGTATCAAAAATAAATGAACTTCACAAACTACCTTCTCCAACTTGGCAATCATCTCTTCTGCTTCTGCTTTGCTTTGATCTTTGGCCTGTGAATATATAGGTAGATCAGCAAGATGAGTAGAAACTCATATCATATTGTTGCTCTGTAACTGTGGGTACTACAACAGTCAGTAGTAAATATGTTTGTGTCAAAAAAACCCACAATGTCTTCCTACGACTTTTGAATCATTAACAGCTTTAGTTACAGTGTAGACCTTCTGCATCCGGTGCTGGTAGTCTGCAGCCTTCCTCTTCAGTTCCTCACTGGCCTGTCGCGAGTCTTTGAGCTCAGACTCATAGAGGTCGCTACGGCGACGTGCAGCCGACAGGTCCTCCTCCAGCTGTCGAATGGAAACTCGCATCTCTTCTAGCTGGGCATGATATTCCTACACACATAACAGAAACACTAGTTGATTAGATGAGGGAGACTGTGAGCATAACGCAAGCAGAAACAATATAAAAATGTTCACTAGAATCGCAAGCAATTAAAGTAGGGTCCAAGTGGCCTTGTGGAATTTGGACACAATGCCATGCCTGCCTAGATTACACACTCCCACATAATTCAGACATGAATTTACATCAATCCAAAGGAAGTCCAATGTATTTCAAATTTTGGCTTTCACTAACCAAAAGTCAGGAAGCCAAGCACATTTTTCAACAGGGCTTTTACAGGTTGTTTGATACATGATGGCATATTAAGTCTTCAAATAGTGCACAGTGACAGGACACAATTGGTCCTTGGACTAAGAAGACTTTTCACTCTGCTCCTGGGTTGCATGAATAAGAAATACTCCTAAAACATGTTGAATATAAGTTAACCATACAGTTAGATCCATAAGTTTTGGGACAAAGACACATTGTAGCCATTTTTATACATAACCACCATTTTCAGAGCCTTAATTGAACAATTGACTGACAAGCACTTTCATGGCCAGGTGAGGCGTGTTGCCTCTTTATTCAATGATAAAATGAACAGATGAAAGATGTGGTGTTAATTCCAAGTGTTGAACTTGCATTTGGTGGCTGTTTAGTGAAACTCTCAATATAAGACCCCAAGACATGTTGATGCAAGTGATGGAGGCCATTATTAGGCTGAAAAAAAACCAGATACACCTATCAGAAAGAAAGGAAAAACTTTAGTAAGGGGTCAAAACAACAATCTGGAAAATTCTTAAAAAGAAGGAATGCACTGGCCAGCTAAGCAACTAAGGAATGCAACTGAGGTGGATGATAGCAGAATTCTTTACTCGGTTAAGAAAAATCGCTTCACAACATCTAGCCAAGTCATGAACACAGGTAGGTGTATCACTGTCAAAGTCTATGATCAAGATGTACCTTCAGTGCAAACCACTGGTCACAGTTGAGAACAGGAAGGTCAGATTAGGTTTTCGCCAGAAAACATTGGAAAGAGCCTGCCTAGATCTGGGAAAAAAATCTTTGGACAGATGAAACCAAGATTAACTTGTACTACAACAATGAGCAGAGAAAAGCATGCAGAAGGAAAGGAACAGCTCATGATCCAAAGCATATCACACCATCTGTCAAACATGATGGAGGAAATGTTATGGACCCGGAACTGGGTCACTACGGTTTATTAATGATATGACTGCTGATCGAAGCAGCGGGCTGAATTGTGAAGTGAAGGCCTGGCAAAGTATCCCAAGGGAGGAAACATGGCATTTCGTGCGGTAAGTGACTGCAAAGGATTTTCATTTAAGCTTTAAAAGCAGTCCTTAAATTCAGTTAGCTTGTCCCATTGCTTCTGAGCCTCTGAAAATGGGGGACTGTGCATAAAAATGGTTGTAATTCATAACTACTTAATGCAATTATTTTGTCAAACTCCTTGAATTAAAGCTGAAAGTCTGCACCTAACTCACATTTTGACTGATTTAAAATCCGCTGTAGTGTTTGACAGGAGGATGTGTCAGTGTCCCAAAACGAATGGACCTAAATGTATGTTGCAAAATAAGAGTGAAAAGAAATTTAATCACAGAATGTGCATGGTGTACATACCAACATTTATAAATCTATTTAATTGATATAATATACAATGTGCAAATCAAATATGAGCAAGTGATTGTGTTTCAGGTGTGATTTCAACCCGTTTTTTAAAAAAATTTTGTTTAAATAATGTCTAAATAATATTTGAAATAATCCACATTTTGACAATACAAAAAAGTTATCCAGCCTCTGCATAACCAAAAATAACCATGTCTGTAAATTCTGACAAGATCTGACAGAGATATAGAAATCAAAAAAGTATTTATTGCATATTTAGCAAAAAAACAACAAAACAATGGACTAGGAGCTAGGAGGTCTCTCCAGCGTGTCCTGGGTCTGCCCCGAGGGCTCCTTCCAGAGGGACATGCCTGGGGGAGGGGCTCGCCTGGAAGTGTCTGGTGGCCAGGTTTCTGCTCATGGAACCCGGCCAGGCTCAGCCCAAACGAGCCACTTGGGTCTGCCCTCCAGTGGGCTCATGGCCTGCAGAAGGGACCATGGGGGTCTGGTGCTATGTGGACTAGGTGGCCGTTGAAGGCAGAGACCTTGGCAGTCCAATCCTTGGCTTGCTAAACTGGCTCTTAGAATAAGAGGATGTCTTTAAAAAAAAAAAAAATGTAATCCTAAGCACTTTACCCGGGTAAATTAACCATTTTTAGCAGCCCTCCTTCCAGTGCAGCAAATTTTGTTAGAGCAGTTATTGCAGGTCTAAAGCGGAAAATAGCTTTTAAGCCTCCTTAATGTTGTTTGATTCGAACCTGAAGAGAGTCTTTTTTTTAGACACCACTGCATCCTTTATAGCAGTCGCAGCCACACACTCAAAACTCAATTCAAATAAAATTTCCCACATAGTAAAGGGAAATAAAAGGCAAGTGCATATTTAAAAAAAGACCATGAAATGAAAAAAGAATATGGAAACACCGATCAGCCAAAGTCACAAGCACATGTCTGTTAAACAGTAATTAGTCACAGCCTAACAAATCTAATTTTAACCATCTCATCTGCTTACAGGGTACATGAGCTTGTCTGTCAGTCTAATAAAAAGTAGCATCCTTCTGCATCCAGGGAGACCAGCGCTCAGCCGACACAGATTAAAACTAGCCTATGCTGAAGCAGACAGCATCAGACACCGTGATCTCTGAGTGAAGAGTCTGTCTACCTGATCTGACCCATGTTGTCAGAATGTACAGCTGTGGTTACGGAAGGAAAAACCATCAGTGAGCTGGCTGCGCAACATATTGAAGCAACCGTGTGCCTCCCCCATGACCATTCTGGTTCCATTAAAGTGACAATTCCCATCATAGTGACAATTTTCTCAGTCTTATGGGTATGCCTCTCTTCTGGTAGTAGCAACACCAGCTAAGTTACATATTAGCAGGCTATCTATGTAATTTAGCAATTTTTCTCTAATTCCAGCAATTCCACCATGACTCAGTTTAAAGAAAGGAATTCAGCTTTCAATGTGCTAAACAAATAAAGGCTTGTGAAATGCTCAGCCACAACAGCAGTCTTTTACTGACAAGTGTAATGGAGCATAACTGTGGATCCTATGCCGGTGCTGGAAAAACTTATGAGACAAGAAATAACATTCAAAACTAAGCTGGTGCCAAGTGACTGCCAACACTGTCAAACTCTTAAAGACTGAGACCTTCAAACCATTCAAGTGATTACTTGCTGAATTATGCTGGACAAAAGCACTGGGCTACCTAAACATTATGCCTACGGGAATGTTGGAGGGGATTGAGGTCAGGACTCTGTGTAGGACAGTCAAGTTCTTACACACCAAACTCATCCAATCATGCCATTAGGGACTTTGCTTTGTGCATTGGGCGGAGTCATGGGGAAGCATAGAATTGAGACGGATGAGGTAGGAGTCTCTGTGGACTATGATGTTTGCAGATGACATTGTGATCTGTAGTGAGAGTAGAGAAGAGGTGGAAGAGAGCCTTGAGAGGTGGAGGTATGCACTGGAGAGAAGAGGAATGAAAGTAAGTAGAAACAAGACAGAGTACATGTGTGTGAATGAGAGAGAGGCAGGTGGAATGGTGAAGATGCGAGGAGTAGAGGTGGTTAAGGTGGATGAGTTTAAATAGTTGGGATCAACCATCCAAAGCAACGGACAGAGCACAAGAGAGGTGAAGAAGAGAGTTCAGGCAGGGTGGAGTGGGTGGAGACGAGTGTCAGGGGTGCTTTGTGACAGAAGGATAGCAGCAAGAGTGAAAGGGAAGGTTTACAAGACGGTAGTGAGACCTGCTATGATGTATGGTTTGGAGACAGTGGCACTGACAAAAAGACAGGAGGCAGAGCTGGAGGTGGCAGAATTGAAGATGTTGAGATTTTCCCTGGGAGTGAGCAGGATGGACGGGATTAGAAATGAGTACATCAGAGGGGCAGCTCATGTTGAGAAGCTTGGAGACAAAGTCAGAGAGGCAAGGCTGAGATGGTTTGGACATGTTCAGAGGAGGGATAG
>VUQH01060586.1:5451-15546 GCA_015106775.1 Etroplus canarensis | reverse complement strand
TCCTGCTCTTTCTGTTGAGAATGTTTTGTTTACTTGGGTTTATTATATTCTTTTTCTTCTTCTTATTCTTCTTATTCTTCTTCTTCTTCTTCCAGCTGCTCCCGTTAGAGGTCGCCATCTCAGCCTTGCCTCTCTGACTTTTTCTCCAAACTTATCAAAATGAGCTGTCCCTCTGATGTACTCATTTCTAATCCTGTCCATCCTGGTCACTCCCAGGGAAAATCTCAACATCTTCAGTTCTGCCACCTCCAGCTCCACCTCCTGTCTTTTTGTCAGTGCCACCGTCTCCAAACCATACATCATAGCAGGTCTCACTACCGTCTTGTAAACCTTCCCTTTCACTCTTGCTGCTATTCTTCTGTCATAAATCACCCCTGACACTCGTCTCCACCCACTCCACCCTGCCTGCACTCTCTTCTTCACCTCTCTTGGGCTCTGTCCGCTGCTTTGGATGGTTTATTTGACTTTATTATAATTTTTTTTTTAAATTAAATTTTAAAAAGTACAAAACAATTTTGAACACAAACCTTCTCTTGTTTAAATGTCAAAAAAATGCTGTTGAGGCAATGTTCATCAGCGATGTCGGTTCAGCTTTCATTTCAGAACTATTTTTCAGCCATGACTAGACACCAATAAAAGGAAGTGCTGCAGCTGCTTTTTTTCTTTCTTTTCTTTTTTTTTTAACCAAGCCTCAAAAATAAATGTTTTTCAAAATCAAAATGTTTACTGGGTACTTTTCAGAAGCTGTAGACCACTGTATTATTTTCCTCTTCCCCCGAAATGAACAGATATTGGTTGAATGTAATCCAGGTGCACGGGAAAAAAGACACAATTTATTTTTTTCTTTCGCTCCACCTATCATGCAAATAATTGTTGAAACTTTGTAACAAAAATAACAACATAATGTGATTACTGAATTTATAGATGTCCTACATCACTGCATTACAGAAAAATGTAATGTGATTACAGTAACATGTTACTTTGCAATGTATTAAACCCAACACTTGTAACCACCATCTGTGTATGAGGTGGTGGCTATAAATACAGAGATGTATTTCTTAAATTCATTTTCAATTACTAATTTCTTATTTGTTTATTGCATATCATCTGAGTCAGAGACAAGTGCTACAGGTGCGTCTGTTGCATCAGTAGTCACAAGCAGTGGTGATTCCCTTTCTGGTTTAAGTCAACCTTTCAACCAATCAGCATTCCAGACATGCGTAGTTTCATCGACTCAGAAGTGACGTGCTGTTGGCGTGCAAGATGATTCCACGTAAGTGGGTCTCCATAGAATTCATGTTTGGTAGCTTCCATGTTCTCGACGAGGAGAGCCACGCACATGTACTCACGGGAACCATCAATCAGTCTTCAGTCTGTAATTTGCCCCTCACCTCTTAATCACTGTGCTACCCTTTGTGCAAAATACATTTCAAGAAGCCCAAACAGAATAAAAATGCTGCATGTTAGCACCTCAATTAGAATAAACAGGTCCAAAGTGATTGGAGTTCTGGTTGCAGAGAGATGGTCTACATGTTTCTATCAACTGAAAGAAGGGAAAGGAAAAAGAAGCACAATATAAATGATTGGACCTGATCCAAGATATTCCTACTGTCTGAAACAAGTCATACAGACCCGGACCTCAGCTGAGTTAGGGTTGCAGGTGGAACAAACACACCTAACGTTTAACTCGGAGAGTGGAGTTCTGAGGTTGGTCGCAGTTTCTCTTTCACCCGTGACTCGTCATCACTAATTGGTTTGGGTTAGGTACACATAAGATCATGGTCTGACTTAAAATGCAACCCCTTTACAACATTAAACACGTGTTAGACAACTTTATTCTTTAGGTTTCCAAAATACAGAGGCTGCGAGAGGTTACTTAATTCTAACACCTAATTTATGCTCACCGTTTTTGCCCTCGCAGTTTCAAGTTGAAATAACACTTTGGTGTCATAGCTGCTAGAGAAAAGCATTACATATTCATCAGTTCTGCACATTACAAAGTTTCAATTAAATAATTCAGTGAATGTAAATACTAGACTGTACTAAAATTACATCTTATGTAAAAAAGTTGACCTGAAATCCTCAAGCGGAAGGATTTCAGTCAGAATGAAGAAAATGTGTACTGCAGCTACAAAAAAAAAAAAAAAATCCCACACTCTAATATTTCATTGGCCCACCTTTAGCTTTGTTAATGGCACACATTCACCACGGCATCGTTTTGATGTCACAACATTTATTCACGTCATCAGGATGTTGTATTGTCGATGGGAGACCACTGCCTAAAGTCTTCCCCAGCAAAGGTTCTGAATGGGGTTAAGGTCTGGACTTTGTGGTGGCCAATGCATGTGTGAGAATGATAGTTCACGCCCCCCAACCACTCTTTTACAATATAAGTCCAATAAATCCTGGCATTGTCTCTTTGGAGTATGCCTGTGGCCTCAGGAAAGAAAAAGTCCACTGATGGAAAAACATGGTCCTTCAGTGTATTCAGGTAGTCAGCTCATTTTTGGGCTCATAGCATTGCTGAACCTTGACATGACCAAGTGAAGCAACCCCAGATCATAACACTGCACCTACAGGCTTGTGCAGCAGGCACTGGGCATCCTGGGTGCATAATTTCATCTACTCTGATATACCCATCACTCTGGAACAGGGTAAATTTAGACTCATCAGACCCTATGTCCATTTCCCAAGCCTTTTTTTTTCCAATTAGCCTCACTGGTATGTCTCAATCCCTCGAGTTCTCTTTGCATTTGAAGCGAGGAAATACTTTCACAAATAAACATAGCTGTGACCAAGAAAACATTTCGATGTTGAATAACTGTCACCTGGTGGTTTTCACTGACGTTTATTCATTGTTGAAAAATAACAGAAAAATGGAAGATGAACATTTGAACGTTGCCTCGCCATCGTTGTTAGACTTCCTAACAAGGGAAAGCTTGTGTTTAAGAACTGTTTTCTACGTTCTCTCTGTGTGTTAGAATAAAGCCAAATAAAAAAAGCATTCTTGCCCAAAAAGGAAAAATATATATAAATCCTCAAGGATGATTGGAACTCACAACCACATGTCAAAAACCCATCTTTTATTTTGCTGAGCTACTTGACGCCACAGGATAATTGTAGCATCCCTGGGGTTAAAACACTAACACTGAGGACAGTGAGGCAAACACTTTAACAGTCTGATGCGTTAAGTTCACCGTGCAACAAATGAGACAGAATTTAGATGTCTGTAACCGTGGATTACTTAAAAGTGCTGTTCATTTTTTTAAAAACAGGCTACGGTAAGAGTAGTGAGTGAAAGTGGATAAGACGTTGTGTGGACATCTGTTCATAACCATGCACTAACCAGATTAGTTGTCCTTTTTTTAAAAATGAAAAAAATGCATTAAATTCCTTCATTGCAATAATCTGATCTACATTTCTTACTTTGCAAGAGACAGTCTGAGCTGATCTCTATTCCACATCCAAAACAACGTTAACATCCATCTATATACAGTTCAGTTTTTGCCACTGACCAGTTTTGACAGATGACATCAAGGTTTCAACCATGTTTGCTGGGGAGTTCTACTGTTTATGTTTTTAATTTCACCAAACTCCAGTCATGATCATTCAAGATTTTATTTTTCCACCTACATCTCTACCACAAAGATAACATTCCACCAAACTCCAGTCCTTACAGTTTTAATAATACAATGGAATATTCTTAAGCCAATTTTTTTGTTTTTTGTTTTTGGGTGGGATTACATCAGGGGTTAGCTCTAAGCGCATTCTTGTTTGGAATGGCGATGTACAGGTTGACAGATGAGGTAAGGCAAGAGTCTCCGTGGACTATGACGTTCACAGATGACATTGTGCTCTACAGTGAGTGTAGGGAGCAGGTGGCAGAAAGCCTGGAGAGGTGGAGGTATGCACTGGAGAAAAGAGGAATGAAAGTCGGTATGAATGAGAGTGAGCCAGGTGAAATGGTTACGATGAAAAGAGTAGAGGTAGTGAACGTGGGTGAGTTTAAATACCTGGGGTCAACCATACAAAGCAATGGACAGAGCCCAAGAGAGGTGAAGAAGAGAGTGCAGGCAGGGTGGAGTGGGTGGAGTTGAGTGTCAGGGGTGCTTTGTTGAATGAATGAGTCCATTAATTATCTGCTTTCATTTTCAAATGCTTTGATCATTTTAGCACACAGAGAAGCTGTTGAGAATCTTTAAATATCAAGATTGCACTGAAAGTGTCAGTTAATGTGAAAAAAAAACCCAAACAAAAAGAAGGACGGCAGCCAGAGTTGAACAGTTTGGGGATAAAGTCAGAGAGGCATGGTTGAGATGGTCTGGACACGTACAAAGGAGGGATGGTGGATGTACTGGACAAACCATGTTGACGATGGAGCTGCCAGGCAGGAGGAGAAGAGGAAGACCACAGAGAAGGTTCGTGTAGTGAAGGAGGACATGCGGAGGGTTGGAGTGACAGAAGAGGATGCAAGGGACAGGGTAATAATGAGGCAGACGATCTGCTGTGGCGCAAGCAGCCAGAAGAAGAAGCAGATAAAGTCTTATCTATATGCTAAGTTAAATCCAGGTGGTATATTTCACCAAGCCTTAAAAGTGAACTTAAATGTTACCTAAACTTAAACAGAGCTCTGTGTGTGCACTAGAGAAAGAGAGAGAGAGAGAGAGAGACGTGATCAGGTCAGCATACAGGTGACATCAGCTATGTGTACACAGACACGTGTCACTGTGAACTCATTCCCTCATTCCAATTACTGTTACTGATGATGTCAGACTCTGTGATGTCACTGCCAGTACCCCAAGAGGAAAACTGTGCAGCCCCTCTGCTCTGCTACTAATGCAATCAGACATATACCACCAAATGGAAGCACATCCGGCTTCCCTGCAAGCGAGACATAAGCAACGGGCTTCCAATGCGCAGCAGTCATTCCTGCCAGATGCCATTAAGTCACAGCTTTACTCCAAAGTCACGGCAGGTTAAGTAAACGTGCAACGCTCTCCCCTCCCTGGAGGGTCTGAGAAGTGTGCTTGTGACTGAAAGTTTTTGCCGGTTCACATCTGCAAGCCTGCCAAAAAAAATCTGTAAGTGTCAGATGCTCGCCTGCTCCCTCAATAACAATCATCAGCTGGGCAAAGCAGCTAAAACCCAGCAGTCCTAACAGTCCCTGGACGCATAACTATATGAATGAAAGACAGGAGGGCGGCTTCAAAAGAGCAGGTAAGATATGCTCAGCAAACCTTCCCTAGATACATAAAGGTTTCAAGAATTCTCTCATAAATTGCAAGATATAAAATTTCAAACTCAGTCCCACCAGAGAGTCAGGATCTCCATAAATGTGTTTACTGGCTGATTCATTGTTCTGAGATTTCCTGCTTTCCTTTGCATTACAAGACAAACAGAGAATGAGCGTACGCTGGAAGTTTATACTGCATTTATATGAAGTGCATGCTCTGTCTTTAGGGGACAGCTTGGCATTCATTTTATGCAAGTCAGCTCTTCCTGTTTCCCTACAGTACATTATCTTCATGTCAGCGCTCCCCTCTGTGAGTTTATTCTGTGGGTGAGGTGATGACATCACTTGAAAGATCAGACGTGTACCTCGTCCTCGATCAAACCAGTCATATAATAGAGTCCTCTCTTATCATATCAGATGTTTTCTTTATGTGATAGATTCTGTGAGCAAAAGCGACAGTGGCCTGCAGATGTTGCTGATGAGAACAGACAGGCAAATGAGGGCTGGACACACACTGACATCCACTTTAAGATCAATGCACACCAAGCATGTTGCCCTTTCTTTATGCCATCTATGGTCAGGTCCACCATATAAAATACACACATTTCACAACAGTTTGTCTTTCAGTTATTTGTACTTTTTTATTTCCTACTGAGTATTCATAATTTTAGGGTTTAAAGCTAGTCTTGTGCATTACACCTCCCTCAGTCCTTGAAAAAGAGGGTAGTTAATAAAACCTCACATGTCTGCAGCTGCGTACGCTCAGGTGGAAAATGCTGACTACACAATGCATTAGCACTGCAGTACATCACTTGGGAGGTACCAGTTTGACACACAACATCTTCTATATACTAACAGTCCTCCTTCATATGTAGGGGTGTGCGGGGCCCCTCATAGCTCAAGGATAACTGTATCACAGATGACGTGTGCAACAGGAGATGGTCCACAGCTCTAGAAATTTGGGAATGTTTCATCTGAAATATATAGAAGAGGCTGTTTAGGGAACATGACCATAATTTTTTCTTGTTTCCTCATTGCTGATCTGTGTGTGTAAATCACCAAATCCGACCTTTTATGTCTTAATAATGCTCAAAGCAACATTTTGAAACCTGTAACCAATGCATGGCAAATGCTGGCTTAGCTTTAGACTCCACTTGGTGGGTTTAGTTCTAGTATGGTGTTACAATAAGCCACCCACAGCGAACAATGATAATGACATGATAGATAGATAGATAGATAGATAGATAGATAGATAGATAGATAGATAGATGTTTTATTGTCATTCACAAAAATGCACTGCTCAAAAAAATAAAGGATCACTTGAAAACACATCAGATCTCAATGTGAAAAAGCATGCTTGATATCTATACTGGTTAATATGTTAGGAACAAAAGGATGTCACATTGTATTCAGAACCATACGCATGCATTAGAGCGTGTATTCATTTGTAAACAGGTAAAAGAAAACCACCTCAGAATCTGTACTCCAATTTAAAACAGCGTTGCAATTTGTACATGTGTAGATAAATGTATATATGTGCATAGATAATATTATAATAATTAATGGCTGAAAAGTCCTAGTTTTTTGCTCAAAGCACTGAAAATACAGACAAGTCAAAAGTTATAACTCACCCAGTCTGTTTACACCTGATTTCTTGCTACGTTTCTGCTGTGGCAGATCCCCAGATGAATGCAGAGAGTTTTCTGTAAGTCTAGGGTGTCATTAATGTCACAGGCTCAAGGTGAATTTACTTTACTGTACTGGTCTTTTGAAGAGTCTACGCTCAGCTTCGCAGACTGTTATCCACATGTTGTAGCTGTTTACTATCACCAGGGGGCAGTGTCACAAATAACCGGTCTGTGGGCTACTCTTGCTTACTGTATTTGGTTTTTCTGATTGTTAGGGTTTTTTCTCTAAAGGCCCTGTCACACAATGGCGATTTAACAAGTTTATGCTGACGCTTTCAAATTCTCTTAAAACACTGGTATATGCAGAACAATGATGTTAAATGAATGTACACATAACATATAAGTTAAAGCAATAATTTGCAAGTTGTGTGCTAGAAACATCCAGTACGACTGGATCATGTCAAATACTTATAAAAACACCAATATCTGTTGGAGGTATGTTTGATACATGTTACACATATGTTAAAAACATGTTATTCATAGGTTATTAATATGTTTTGGCTACCTCCACGTATTTTGACATGAGTAACATGTCTCCGTATGCATTAAGTACCTGCAACATATGGTCCTCATATGTGGGACATATGAGCCGCTGGCAAACGTTGGACATTTTGTGCATGCTCAAAATTTTCCAGCGACCTCGCTGTACTACCTCGTATATTGGCATACTTTAGCGTGCTCTTAACTTATAAAACCAGCCCTAGAACTTAATTGACGTTTGCTGGCGTATTTGCAGGGGTTTTTTTTCCTATGTTGGAAAACTGTCAAGGTGTGACAGGGACTTAATACTGTAGGGTCTTTACCTTACAGTGTGTGTAGTATAACTGTATCAAATACATAATCTGGAATTTTTTTTACAAAAGTTACAACAAACCCTCTGTTACAATTACCACAACCCATGTAAGTTTCAACATTTCAGTTTTATAACGTTTGTTGTAATTATACAAGAACTATTGGTTCTAAGCAAATGTTTAATTTGTAAAAGACATACGTCTTTAGCTTGGACAAAAAAAGCATAAATACAGTTTTGTTAAGGATCATAAACCAGAATGTGTTTGATTGGCCCTGCTCTGCTATATTCCAACATCACATAGGAGAGAGAGCAGGGCACAGCATCCATGTATTCCTCTGACTAACTACAAATAAGTTGCAAAAGAGACACCAGCTTAGCAAACAGTAGCTTTGTCATATGTTCGTGTTCCATTTCATTGCATGTATTACATAAAGTCTGTCTCCAGGACCCTGGGGTCATAAATTTGTGGCAAACCACTTGGATTGTACTATCTGCAAGGCAACCTTTCACCCACAAATAATATCAGCATGTGCTCGAGCTGGGAGCAGTTAGAAAATGTCAGTAATGTGATTACCACGGCACAGTGCATGCAAATACAGCTAGGAAACATTACCAGAGGAGCTCATTTGATGCAACTGTAGACCTCTTAAAAGGGGAACAGTGGGTGATACATTTTTGTCTTTCAAAGCACTACTTCTGGTAGCAATCTTGACACCTCAGATCATTTTAACAATCAGCACACTGGGTTAGGTTGAGGCTGGATGACAGAAACACATTACAGTGCCAGAAATGGCCTCTTTCCCGCAGTGCTCTTCAGATGGGAGCGTTCATTTCCTTCTGTTCTTAAATGGCTATAGTAAATATTAGATTCTCCTGAGCAGGCTTGGCAATTTCCAGATTTAAACATGAGAGTTAAGCGAGAACACAAAATTAAAAGTGTGTTTTTGGCATCCTGCAAGCCGTTCCCATCACCATCCATTCATACCTGTTTGACAGTGCTGTTAATCAGAATGAACAGCGCTACAGTAGGTTCATTTGCAGCAAGAAATACTCCTCACCAACCCTCATCAAACACAAACACACGCGTAAGAAATTTAGTTTAAAAACTGACGTTTCCGCCCCTTTTCACAAATTTTTAAATCTTTTCCCCAAACACTGTCATTACAACCACCTCTCATTTGGAAAATTAATACTTCAAATAATGAAGCATCTCTTGAGTGCAGTAGCATGCCTGGATCTGGTCTGATACAGTAGAAAAATACTCATGTGTGGGACTGTGTGAAAAGGAGGCTAAATTTACCATCAGCTGTTGAGTGAGCCTGCTAACCTTTATCAGGTCCTTTTAGCGGAGGTAAAACACTACCACACACATATTACACACATATTACACAAAGTGACACAAGACAGACATGAGCATGCACGTATTCAGACAAATACAGCGTGTACATAACCATTCTTGTGAAACTTGCAGATGACAAATTGCTCTCATCTGCATGTAAAATGGAGGTACAACCTACATAATCTATTTCAAAAACTGGTTGTAAAAGCTTTTAAATGGAAAAAGAGTACTTTGAAATGTTGGAGTTGGACTGCACAAAACATCAGGATAAGAAGAGGTTTATTCCCAAGTCATAAATCAAACAGCAGGAGAAAAAAAATCTATGCTAACAACATGATTAACTGTGAAAAGAAATCAGAGAATTCTGCAAAGGCCAGAGGGGAAGTGAAGGCTTTGTTTGACACACAGTCTTTAGTTCAGTCTGAAGACACATACATGTCACATTAAAAGCAACAGCAGTGTGATGTTGCACACTTCCTCCAAGACTAAAAATTTCCTTCACGCCTTTGTTTTAGATATTTTTTTTAAAGAACATTAGGATGATGTGCACCATTCCAATATTTTTCCTTTCAATTTAATATGTATTTATGACAGGCAGCACAGCGGTGCAGTGATTAGAACTAATCCCTCACAGCAAGAAAGTCCTGGGTTTGAATCCACCAGCTGGCTGGGATCCCCTTGTGTGGGGTCTCCATGTTCTCCCTGTGCCTGTGTGAGCTCTCCCCAGGTACTCTGGCTTCCTCCCACAGACCAAAGACATACATGTTAAGTTAAATGGAAATTCTAAATTGGCCAAAGGTGTGAATGTGAGCACGAATGACGGTCTGTCTCTCTGTTAGACAGACTAGCAACCTGTCAAGGCTATACCCCACCTCTGGCCCTGTGAGATCTGATATAGGCTCCAGCACCTCTTGCAACTCCGACCTGGAAGAAAATGCATAGATGGATGTGTTTTTTATGAAAAGATGTGAAATGTCCAGTTTGGCCTATGTCACAGTGGTTAAAAAAAAAAAAAAAAAAAAAAAAATAAAAATGTATAAAT
>VUQH01060572.1:0-14014 GCA_015106775.1 Etroplus canarensis | reverse complement strand
CAGTGGATTTTCAATTAAAGTGAAACATTCCTTTAAGGTTGTTTAAAGAAATGGTAAAAAAAAATGAAATCCTACAGTAAGTTAAAGACTGTTCAGTGAATCTTATTGTGCCCTTTTTTCCATTTTCCCTCCAGATACACAAAAGATCCAGCTGATTACTGGCGATTCAAGGAGGGTTCTTCTTTATCTGCTTGTTGCACTGTCACTTCTGTCTTTGTTGACCTTTGTGGTATGTTTTGATTTTACTTAATAATACACTTAACAATACACTGTATAGTTACTAAATTAAAAGACTGTATTGCTTGTCCACAAATATTACAAGAACTAAAGTTTACAGAACTCCCAGGTGTCAGGACAATATTGTGGAAAACAATGTAAAACAGAACTGGAAAATACAAACTAAACAGCAGACCACAACCCTCTCAGTCAATAGCTCTCCACCTGTTTCAAAGGTGAAATTTGACCTCATCATGATAGTAACCTAACAGACAAGATTGACACCTGGGGACTCTGAAGAACTGTTTTTGAATAAATATTTGAGATTTGATAAATTTACACCTGAATACATTAAATAAAAGGTTTTGAATTAATCGTGGTGTGTACTTTATTTGTAATTAAGTTTCCCACCCCAGTTAATTGAAACAGTGAAAATCTTTAGATGTATCTATTCTGAATTTCTTATGTATGTTTTCAGTTTAATTAGGATATTTTACTTTAATATTACAGTTTTTGTTTGGCTGCCAGTCATTTGACTGTTTTTAAAGGTGGTATTTAAGGTTTATTGAAGGTATTTAATGGTAATAATTTAGTTTAAAAATCTGTAAAATAATGGTATTTTTCTGCAGAACTCTTTGCATTGTCACTTCATTGAAGGTGTTTGATCGTGGTAATTTAGGAAAAATCCGTAAAATAATGGTATTTTTCTGCAGAACTCTTTGCATTGTCACTTCATTGAAGGTGTTTGATCGTGGTAATTTAGGAAAAATCCGTAAAATAATGGTATTTTTCTGCAGAACTCTTAATGAAAATTTCTGTAAATGTAATGTATTTGCACTTGATTTGAATTAGGATATTTTACTTTAATTTTACGGTTTTTGTTTGGCAGCCATAGCTGCCAGTCATTTACCGTTTTTTTACGTTTTTTTTTTTTACAGTGTTGACGGTATCTCCTGGATTAAAACTGGCGGCTGCACAACGGCAACAACTGAATCATAGATGGATAGATGTTGACGCTGTGAAATAGTATTGCTATTTCCTGTTTTCTAAAAGAATAAACAGCACTTTTAAGCCATTTATGTTTATGTACGTCTAAATCCTGTCTCATTTGTTACAAGGTGAACGTAATACGTCAGACTGTTATGAACATCACCGCTTTAGCCACGATAGAGCATCGTAACTTGGATTCTTCTGTAAACATGTGACGCTCCACAGCTCAGTAAAAGATAGGAAATGGGCCTAAAAATGCAATGACATGAGTTTGAGTCGCTGCTCTGGCAAATTTTCATTCTTTCCAGTGAGACTGTTTTGGTTTATTTTGTTTTATTCTAACTGATGAAGAGATTCTGTACTACAAACTTTCTCTTGCTAGAAAGTCCAACAACCTCCAGGCAATGTTCAGCAATTACCGTTGTGGGAGCATCCATGATGTTGGTTCAATTTTTTTTTTGGATTTATTTTTCCATCATAACTGGACGCCAAAAATGTAAATAAATACACACCAGGCAATGGTTATTCAACAAGGATACTGTACGTTTGCAGGGTTTTGCTAATTAGAGGGGATGGCAACTGTATTGTCAAGCATTAGCAGTCCACTGCTTTGTTTCACTGTCTTCCCAGTGACCCTTTCTACATTCAGAGCATCTGTTCAGAGGATCCGTGCTACATGTCTGTCATTGACAACTCAAGGCAGAATTGATTGCTTTAATTGCATTTTTCCTTTGCTGCAGCTCATCTCATTACATTTTGGCTGTGATGTGTAGGTGGGTCGAGTGTACATTTCTGAGTTGTCTTGTGTACCAGGAGATGAAGAGAATAGTGGAGGTGGAGTTGACACCAATTATCTTTTTATGCTGATGCATAATACATAACTCACGCGTTTGCAACAGGGAGTGTGCACCAATGGGCACGCACACGTTTCCGAATGATGTGATACGTTTGTGGTGTTGCATGCTCGTTTGTCCGGCCGTTGCACATGTGCACGCTTGAACATTGATCCTGACAGTACAGTATGGATCCAGTGAGTAATAAGATGCATCTCAATTGTTGCCCATGAGTGCATACTGTATATGTGCATAAATTGTCTCACCCTAGTGGTTCGCTAACTCCCTCACTGCACTGGTATAATATTTATCTGGAAGTGTGAGTGAGTGGAGACAGGAAATTAATATAAGTCAATAGCCTGCCTACATTTATGTGGAATTCTTCAGAATAATTATGAGATTCTTGCTGGATCCTATCAGACACTGACATTAAAAATTAACTAAATCAATTCAAACAGAAACCTGATGCCGGTGCTTGTTAATATGACACTTTGTGTGGGCTCCATCTCATGTGAACATGTGCGGAGGAAGGTGCTGTGTGCTGCGTAATGAGATCACTTTAAAAAAGAACCCAACTCAAGCAGCGCAAGTGTCCCCCTCCTTTCTTTATCTGTCATGAGGTACCCTTGTCTTTTTTGCACCTACACTCTCTCTGCACCATCCCATGCAGGGCAGAGGGAACGGCGTCTCTCATGGTCCCACAGCTAAGCTCAGCTTTTCCAGCAGTCCACCCACAGGCGCTGAGAGAAGGTGTGAATTAACATGAGGAGTCATTACCGGGCTGGTGTTGTTCTGCCTGGCCGGCATATGTGCGAGATGGTGCCTCTGTATGCACGGTGTGTGCAAAATTTGGTGATGAAACTCGACGGCTGTGTCATGGGTGTGGGTTTTTTAAAAAGCTACAGCATATTGTAAGCTGAGCTTCTGAGTCGAAAAGCAGAAGGTATTGTGTCTGCAACATTCTCTTTTGGAGTATGTTTGAAGTCTGGTCATGGTTTATTATTCACAGGCAGAAAAATTAATATAATGAGGTAATACAGTACTGCGCTGGATGCTGCATAAAAATCCCAATAACAAATTTAGAAGTAATATTTTTACTAATTTAATATTGTAAAAAAAAATAACATAACACAATTCAGTGGTGGTTTAATTTGACTGGAATTAATAAAAAGATTTATCAGTATATCTTATTATAATGAGATGAAAATTCAACCTACAGAACATTCATTTTAGATTTAGTGCCATCTGTTGGTAAGAATGCAGATTGCAACAATTGAATACCTGTCCTCATCCTCCTCACTTAACAAATGTGTTGGGGAACCAACAGTGGAGTCTTCCAGGACCACATCCACATGTATTTTCAGGTTCATGTATGTAGATATAATTAGGTATTAGAACTGCAATTGAACTGAATAAGTTTGAGGAATTAGAAGTTCAGTTTTTATACTGCAAAAGTTACAGATTACAGTATAGCCTATAAGAAACTATATTATTTTTTTATTTTCTATTATTTCAGGTGTCCCCTGTAGTGTAGCAGATTACACATCTGCCTTAGGAACGAAAGGTCCCTGGTTCGTGTCCAGGTGAGGGACATGAACCATGAAGGGTTGCAGTAAACCTCTACCAAATTACCAATGAGGATTTATCGGCTGTCGCGACCCCTTGGGAAGAAACACAAGGGAGCAGCTGAAGGTATTTTATTATTTTTATTTTGTACTATTTTTTCAGCAGTTATTAAAGTGCTTTTTCATTTCACTGCCTGCCTCAGCCTCCCTGGAAGGTCTACGCCAGAATACTGGGGAGGACAGTCCATCTGTTAGTTGAACCTCATATTCAGGAGAAATGATGCAGTTTCCATCCCAGTCTTGGGACACCGGACCAGCTCTGTCCCCTCAAGAATATTCAAGGCTGCGTGGGAGTTTGCTCAACCTGTCCACATGTGTTTACCGGACTTGAAGAAGACATTCAGCTGTGTGTCCTTTGGTGTACTGTAGGGGATGCTTCAGAAGTACGAGATATCAGGCCCGTTGTTACCGGCTTTTTGATCCCCGTAAAACTGCAGTGTCTCGGGGTCTTGTTCACAAGTGAGAGAAGGAGGGAGCAGGAGACTGACAGGTGGATTCCTTACTGTCTGATCTGGTGAAGTGAGAGTGGGGCACTAAAGCGAAGCTGTCCATTTACCAGTCAGTCCACTTTGTGACCCTCACCTATGACCACGAGCTCTGGGTAGTTACCAAAAGAATGAGATTTTGGATACAAGCAGTGCAAATGAGCTTCCTCCAAAGAGTGTCATGGTTTTCCTTAGGAGGATGAGCTTAGCTGCTGCTCTTCCACAGTCAAAGTGGTTTTGGAACCCGAATAGGATAATCCTGGATGCCTCCTAGGTGAGGTGTTTCAGGCATGTCCAACTGGAAAGGAAGACCCAGGACACACTGGAGAGATTATATCTCTCAGTTGGCATGGGGATGCCTGTATGGACCACTTGAAGAGCTGGAGGAGGATACTGTGGAGAAGGAGACCTTGGTATCTCTGCTTAGACTGCTGCCCCTACGACCTGGACCCAGATAAGTTTTCAATTTAATTTTATTTATATAGTGCCAACTCACAATAAAGTCGCCTCAAGGCATTTTACACTGCAAGGTAAAGATCCTACAGTGGTAGAGAGAAAACCCCAACAATCAGTTGATCCCCTATGAGCTAGCACTCGGTGACTGTGGGAAGGAAGAACTTCCTTTTAACAGGAAGAGACCTCTGGCAAAACCAGGCTCAGCCTCGACTGGTTGGGGGTTGAGGGGAGAGAGAAGAGAGAAAGGAGAGCAAAGAAGTGGCAAAAGACAGATGAAGGGATGGATGGATACGTGCAAATCCTCCTTTGTCTATGTCTATTTGGTTCTACTTTATGAACAGTGTAACCACCGTTAAACCGTTCAGAGTCTAGAGGAGTACTGGCTTCGGAGGCAGGAGTGATAGACTAAGCTTCGTTCGTACGTCAATGTATGCAGTATGTGAATGTTTTTTCTTCTGGCCTTTGTGTCTGCGTGCTTATTTTCAGACATTAAGGCCGTTAGCTTTTGGCAATGTGCTCCTCACAAGTGGCTTCCTTGTGTACCTTCCTCCTCCGCACCTACTCTCTCTTTCTTCTGTGAGTGACATTTCAAGTAGCTCTCATAAACAGTTCATGGTAGGATCGCTTTTCTAAATGGTAAATAGAGATGTGGGAGATGACCCAATGGAGGGCACTGAAACAGTGAAACTGTCTTTATGTGATTTCATGGCACTTATTGTTGAGTCACATCTCGTACTCATTTTTACTGTCGCTTTTCACTGAGTCAGCTGGGGCTCAAAGGTACCTGTGTACTCTTTTATGGATACTCTAGCCATCGTGCCACAGTGTATGATGTTTGCGAGATGCAAACGGGAGTGTTTTAGGTGGGGATTGACCTTTATGACTGATATTTTCCACTCTGTTAAACTCTTCCCCCTTTTCACTATATTCATGAGATGATGTATAAGTTGATCTTGCCACTGAGCTTATTTCGTGGCAAAGCAAAGACTTAGAAACACAACAAAGCAGACACGATCGAATATGGCATTTTTTTATATGTAATATATCCTTGGTTCAAGTCATTTGACTTCTAAAAAATAGTGCCAGTTATGTCTTCCTAAATTTAATTCTCAATAACACTAAAAAAATGAAAGACATGCAATTAAATGTGCCTTCTGGCATTGATTTCAGGTGATGGTGAAAGAGAGGAGTAGAGGGGAAAGAGCAAGGGATGCAAGAAAGCAAGTGTCTCTGTTAATCACAGCTCCTGTCTGTACGACGGTTGTATATGCTGCCACATTCAGCAACTCTCCAGGCTGTTTTGCCTTTATCCATCATGCCCACCCCCTTGTGCCACCTGCCCTCAGGTTTCATCCATGACCCAAATTCACTTAGAGCATAAGGTAGTCATCAAACCAGGAACATGGGGATGCATGCACATAATATATTACTATAGTTGTAAGAAAAGCAGGTTTATGCATTTATGTGAACAGGAAAACCTTAGTATTTCTATGAAGTTGCCACAGCGATATATTCTTGTTTTAAAAATATTTAGTTTCTTGGGAAACTCACTTTATCATGACTTGAGCATCATGTTAAAGTGTAAATTGATAAGGTCAATGTAATCGCTATGATGCAAAAGCTCAGACTTCCGACAGCAACAAACGCTTTTACAATTTGCTTTTTCTACTTTTTGCTCTGTACGATGTCATCGAGAGCCAGCTTCCCTAATATGGTCATCTCGGGCCACAGCTGTGGCTGTGAGGATAGAAGCACCCACTGGCTGTTAAAACCGTTTGGTTACAAGCAAATGTGAAAAACTGGTTTAAGAGGTATGGGAGTTAAAATAGTTTATTTTAGACAACATAATGAACTGAGGGTCTGTATAAGGCCCGGTATAAGAGACATGAAGATTATTTTAAATTGAGGACTCTAGTGCAGTCCAAGAATAAAAATATAGGAGTAGACATTAGTATAATAAGTAAATGGTATAGAAAAGTAAATGGTAGTTTGATACAGTAAAGTGACATTATAAAATCATGCATAAATAGCACACTGCTTCAAGCATTTTTTAGGTACATGCTATAGTATTTCCACATTTCAAGAGATAATTATTAAATATCATCAATATTTTTAAATATAAAACAGACATCTACAAGTTGCTTTAGATCTCGACACCTTTTTCAACTGCAAATGATGTAAGTCATTATTATGATCTATGACTTTACAGTCATACATTCTATGGAGAAGTACTGGGGGCCATACCTCTTAATAACTGAATTCAGGTGTTTCATTCAGTTCCATCGCCGCAGGTGTATAAAAATTAAGCACCTATGCATGCCGTCTGCCTTTACAAACTTTTATGAAGGAATGGTTCATTCTAAAGAGCTCGGTGAATTTGAGTGTTGCAACAAGTCAGCTCATGAAACGTCTTACCTCCTAGATGTTCCATGACCAACTTTATTATTGCAAAGTGTAAACATTTAGGAACCACAGCAATTCCACGTACAGTTATAGAGTTATAGAGCGGGGTCACCGAATGCTGAGTTGCTGAGTGAGTGAAAAGTTGCAGATGCGCTGTTGACTCAATAGCTGCATTGTTCCGAACCTCCTCAGGCATTAACTTTAGCACAAAAAGTGTGCACAGACACCTTCATGGCCAAGCAAATGCATACAAGCCTTACATCACCAAGCACAATGTCAAGTTTCAGCTGGAGTAGGGCAAAGCACATCGCCATTGGCCTGTGGAGCAGTGGAAATATATTCTGTGGAGTGACGAATTACACTTCTCTATCTGGCAGTCTGATGGAAAAGTCTGGGTTTGGTAAATGCCAGGAGAACATTGCCTTCCAGACTGTAATGTGCCAACTGCGAAATTGTTGGAGGAAGAATAATGTTATAGGGTTGTTTTTCTGGGGTTGGCCTGGGCCCCTTATTTCTACTAATGCAAAATCTTCATCTTACAAAGACATTTTGGGCAATTCTGTACTTTCAACTTTGTGGGAACAGCTGAGGCCCTTTTTTGTTCCAGAATGACTGTGTTCCAGTACACAAAGTAAGGTCCATAAAGGCATGCTTGAATGATTTTGGTGAGAAAGAACTTGACAGATCCCTGACCTCAACCCCATGGGACACCTTTGGGATGAACTAGACTGGACATTGCAAGTCAGGCCCTCTTGTCCAGCATCAGTGTCTGACCTCACAAATACTCTTCTGGATATAAACTTGCCACTGACATACTCCAGAATCTTATAGAAAGCCTATGCAAAAAGCTGGATGCTGTTATTGCTGCAAAGAAGGGACCATCTCCATATTAATGCATATGAATATAGATTGGGACGTCATAAAAGCTTGTTAAGGTCTGATACTTATGTCCATATAATGTGAAATCTATTTAATCTAAAATCTTCAGTTGCTGTCATCTGCATTTTGTCACAGCTAAGTTAATGCATTTAAAAATCAAGTATTATATATGGTGAGTATCAAGTAGGAATTTGGTAGGATTCTAGTATTACAATCCAGAAAAATTCAAGCTGTGTCTATGATTAATAGGTGGACTACACTGAATAAAGTAAAGTATTGAAATATTTCTGAACTGTTTTTATACTTCTGTCCTTTTTCTCTTTTTCTTCTTTTTTGAAAACAAATGTCAATATTCACATCAGGGCACATTAATGCATCTAGCTTTCCTGGATTAAAATGGGACTATGCTCTTTAAAAAACTACCAGTTGCCATGGTGAATCATGGTATCTCAGCGCCATCAATAATGGCTTCTTATTTTTATAATGCACACATGCATTTAGTACATTGTCATGGCCAGATTAGCTTCCCCTCTTTCACATCTATTAGAAAACAAATGTTTAACCATGATTTTAAAATCTGTCTGGTACAGTAATAAACATACAGACAATGTTGAATTGCTTAAAAAAAAAGAACCTTGCAAATGAAAGGCTTCAGTAAATAAGAAATAGTCTGTGGGGTAATGCACACATTAGCCCAAATAGAGTGTGAGGTTAATGACATACTGTCCAATTATTATTTTTTTCTTTTTAAAAGATTGCATCCAATAAAGATGGCCAAAGGTATCAAGAACACTCCAGTAAGGCGTGGGAGTCACTACTGAACATCATTTGAAGGTGAGACTTCCTTGTCTGACGCATGGTCACAGGAGCGCATTGTGCAAGAAGAAGGTAAGAAAACAAAATGACAGTGTTCTCGTAGTGTTATGAAAGATCCCTGGTTGCATCAGGAAGGGCGTCCAGTGTAAAACCTCTGCCAAATTATTGATGTGGATTAATCTGCTGTGGCAACCCCTTGGGGGAAAATACAAAGGAGCAGCTGAAGCTATATGACATCTAAAGTGACACAAACTGTGTAAGTGATATGAGTTGGTCATCATTGTGTCTGAGTCTTAGCACATATTATCACATGTATGCTCACTCAGTACACTTGACCAACTATTCATTGATACAGATATCTAACTGAACAATCACACTGCAGCAATTCAATGCACTTAAGCATGCAGACCTGGCCAAAATGACCTGCTGAAGTTCAACCCAAGCATCAGAACGAGGAAGAAAAGTGATTCAAGGGACTGAAAGTTTTTCAGAGACTGCTTGTCTACTGGGATTTTTCTGTACAACCATCTCTACGGGTTATAGAGAATGGTCCAAAACTATCCAGTGAGCGGCAGTTCTGTGGGTGAAAATGTCTTGTTGATGGCAGAGATCAGAGGAGAATAGCCAGACTAGTCAGACAACTCAAATAGCCATTCGCTGCAACAAAGATATGCAGAAGAGCATCTGTAAAGGCTCAATGTGGAACCTTGGAGCAGATGAGCTACAGCAGCTGAAGACCACCTCTGTCAACTGAGAAGAGGAAACTGAGGCTACAATTTGAACGGGCTCACCAAAACTGTACAACAGAAGATCTGAAAAATGTTGCCTGCCTGATGAGTTTTGATTTCTGTTGCAACATTCAGATGGTAGGGTCAGAATTTGGTGTAAATAACATAAAAGCATGGATCCATCCTACTTATATCAACAGTTCAGGCTGCTGGTGGTGTAATGGTGCAGAAAATATTCTAATGGCACACTCTGGGGCTCCTTAGTACCAATTAAACACCATACAGCCTATTGTTTCTGTAAAAGGCTATCCCTTTGTGACCACAGTGTACCCATCTTCTGATGGCTGCTTCCAGCAGGATAACACACCATGTCGCAAAGCTCAGATCATCTCAAGCTGGGGTCTTGAAGATGACAGTGCCGAGTACAGTGACACTGAACTCAAATGACCTCCACAGTCACCAGATCTCAATCCAATGGAGCACCTTCTGGATGTGGTGGAACAGGAGATTCACATCATGGATGTGCAGCCAACATATCTGCACTGTCTGATGCTGTCATGTCAAAATGGACCAATATCTCTGAGGAATGTTTCCAGCATCTTGTTGAATCGATGCCATGAAGAACTAAGGAAGTTCTAAGGAAGTTCTGAAGGCGTATCTAATACTGTGGCCATGAGTGTATATGCACACTATGGACTCCAAACCCAGTTTTGTCTGTTTGCTTGTACCGCTTTGAAAACACTTTAACAGAAAAAAAAATGCAATATTGTTGTATGGAAGAAAATCAGGATCAGCATGTTGAGAAAATATTTTCTGACAGTGGAATCAAAAAAATTGAATGTGAGAAGTGGAATGAGGAAAAAAGCTTTAAGCAGAATTGAAAAGAGGGTTTAAACCTTACAGCTGTGAATGTTACTGAAATAATTTATACACCACTAAGTCAAACATGTTAAAGATTTTGTAAAAGATATTCTGGCGGTACGTCTGGATGTCAGTCAAATGACAGCTTCATAGAGCGGACGGCATACAAAATAGTCAAATATCAAGCTGCAGTCATAAACATAAAAGCAGCATTTTTCATGTAGTTTATTGACACTGCTAAATTAAAATATATTGATTAAATTTTCCATAACAGACATTCTAACAGTATCTCTGGATGTCATTCGAATGTTGGTTTTATAGAGCAGTCAGCATATAACAGAGGAGTCAAATATATAAGCTGTCACGGTTTCACAGACAGAGGGATTCAGTGCGAGATGCAGTTCAGTTCAGACAGTTCATTTACAAATAGACAGTTCACAATGTGCAGGGTGTTCAGGTGCTCAGAGGAGTGGAGAGGGAAACGGTGCACACGCTCCGTGAGGGGGGCCTTAGGAAGGGAGGAAACTCCAAGACTCTCTCCCTTCAGGGTGTGGGTCCGAGGCAGGGTTCTGATTCCGGGGTCCAGAAAGGGGAGGATGGTCGAGAGAGAGTGAGAAGCAGTCACGGGCGGGAAAGAGGCAGAGAGAGATCCGCTTGAACTAAATCTTCCTAGCCAAAGTCAGAGCTGGGTGAGCTTACGTGCGACGAATGGTCGGCCTCGCTTGAGAACCAAAGCCTGGAATCAGCAGGATGGAGAGCAGGTGTGCGAGGCGCCCACATGACAGTCACACCTGCTCCTGTGGTCAAGGACAATTAACCAGCACACACCAGACAGGATGAGAGGAGAGAGGCGAGGGAGAGGGAGAGAGAGCAGGTCTGTACCTGGAGGACAGGGGACCATAACAAACGCTGTACTCATTCTTGCTGCTGTTGCCATAATTGAAAAGTTACTTATTGCGTAGTCACTCAAGATACATGTCAGCTTGGACATTACCAACAATAACAAGAAGAAGAAGAAGAAGAAAATTAGGTAAATACATTTTGGGACAATTACACATTTTTTATAATATTGCTTGTGTATACCACCACAGTGGATTTGAAATCAGTCAAAATGTGACTGAAGTGCAAACTCTGCTTGTGGGTCTCTCTGCCTTCAGTAACTGAAACGCTGCTGTTAGGCTGAAATCAGGTGACTAACTTGGCCACTGAAAATGTCCCCTTTTTTTGCCCCAAGAACCTCTGAGGTTGCTTTTGCAGTATGCATTGCAGAACTCTCATCCTGCTCCTTCTATCAGCAGTCACATCATCAGTAAATGCTAGTGATTTGATTCCACTGGCTGTCAAACACGCCCATGCCATAACACTGCCTCCACCATGTTTGGCAGATGACGTGGCACATTTTAGATCATGAGAAGTTCCTTTCCTTCTCCATACTTTTCTCTTCCCATCATTCTGCTACAGATTGATTGTGGTTTCATCTGTCCAAAGAGGCAGGCTTTCTCAGATGTTTTCTGGCAAAATTGAACCTTCCTGATCTTCAACGTAACCAGTGGTTTACATTTTGTTGTAAACCCTCTGTATTTATATTCATGACGACATCTGTTGACTGCAGATCTTTGACAATGGTACACCCACCTTCTTGAGAGTGTTCCTGACTTGGCTACATGTTGTGAATTGATTTTTCTTAAGCACAGAAAGAATTTTACAGCCATCCACTTTAGTTATCTTCTGTGGTCTTCCAGACTGTTTGGTGTTGCTGAGCTGGCCAGCGCATTCCTTCTTTTTAGGAATATTTCATATTGTTGTTCTGGCCACTCCTAAAGTTTTTGCTGTCTCTCTGAGAAAATGGCCTCCTTCACTTGCATCGACATCTCTTTGAACCTCCTATTAAGTTTCAATGAACAGCTGCCAAATACTAGTTCAGTACCGGAATCAACTCTAGATTTTTTGCCATGGAATGAGGGCACAGGCCTCACCTGACCACGAAACTGCTTGCTAGTCGACTGTCCCATTATTTGGACCTTCTGAAAATGGGAAACTGTGTAATAATAACATTTGTGGTTTTTTATTTGCTGCAAAAAAAAGGAGAATGAACATCAGCCTAGTGTGGCCGTTCCTCAACTTTCCCAGGGGTTATGTTAACTCAGTTGATGATGGGTGCTAACATTAATTTCACATCCTCCAGTAGGACGCAAATGGATGTATGCTTCTAGAGTTATTCTGGACCAAACTAATTATGACAGCAGACGAGGCAGCTCACAGTCACTGCTGGTAATGACGAAGGCCATGGAGTGAGGTATTTGGAGAAGAACTCTGTGCCCATTTTACCAGTAACAGCATCTTATCCATGAATCCCAGCTGTCTAATAAAAGTTTATAAAACTTAAAACGTAAAGTGGTCTATGCAGAGGCGGATGTTGGTGATCCTTAGCTCATCAGTGTGGCTCTTAATCCACCTCCTCTTCATCTCATCAGCCTTTATCGTTTTGAAGCAATCAGCGCAGCGAAGCGCTTCTTTTTCCCCCTCTTTCAGCTCAGATATCACTTAAACAAGAAATGCAATTTAAAATAAGTTCAGACACGGTTCCTGTTCTTAGTTCATTTGATATCCTTCCTTGTGTTTCTTGGTGTTTGTCTTTTCCCTCTGTCGTCTGTGCTTCCCTGTCTGTGTCTTTTTTTCCATTTCTCTGCAGCCTTCTTGTGTCTCAGCTACAGTCGTTTTGTTTTATTCCCACCTTTGCTCTTTCTTGTGGGCCTCCTGTTGTTTTATTTTCTCTCCTTGGCTGTTTTTCCTCTCACGTTGAAATTATTGTGCCCACTGGCTCCTCATTTGTACGCATGGTTGTCCCACGTCTCCGTTGGCAGTTATCAGCGTGTCTGTTATCGGCTGGTCAAATCCATTGAATTAAAGCACTTTAATCACATCTTGATTTAAAACTCACTGTGGCAGTGTAGAGAGGCAAAATTCCAAAACATGTCATTGTCCAAAGACTAATGGTCTGATGTTATATAAAACTCCAAAACAAATACAATAAAAGCCAATAAAATAAAGTAAGGCAGTACCTGCTGCAGAGCATCTAAATTGATTCAAGGATTAGCTTATCCAATTCTACGAGCTTCTGCAAATTGCTTCCCCTCTGTCAGCCAAAGCAAATAAAAGAAATTTTCTCAAGTATAATCAAGAGTATGGAAGCTTGTTTCCGCCACAAAAAAAAAAAAAAAAATGCACTCCACAACTTGAAATTTCGAGAAAAAAACTCGAAATTTCCTTGTTACCCGGAAGCTGAAGGCCTCAGCTACCAATGCTACAGCTAAGCTACCGGTACTACAGATACCGGTCATGAATGTGCAAATTGCTGAGTATTTTCAGTGTGGTTTTACTAATGATGAAATCCTTGCGTTACTAGCTTAATCACATGGCGTTACTATCAGCAAACGTACTCTCGAAATGATTTTACACAACAACAGACTTTGACAAAACAGAGGTGGGAGAGGTGGCAGCTTTTATACAGGCACAGCTGGAAACCTCAGGACAGTCTCATGGGTATCGCCGGATGCACCAGAAGTGTTGGATGAATGACATTGTGACTGACAGAGAAACTGTTCGTCTTCTGCTCCGTTTACTCGATGGAGAAGGTGTGGATTTGAGGTCACGTAGACGACTGCGTCATCTCCTTCCGGGTAACAAGGAAATGACGTCATTCACGTAGGTTCCTGATTGGC
>VUQH01060570.1:14271-26436 GCA_015106775.1 Etroplus canarensis | reverse complement strand
AGTTTGGAGACAAAGTCAGAGAGGCAAGGCTGAGATGGTTTGGACATGTTCAGAGGAGGGATAGTGGATATATTGGACAAAGGATGTTGAAGATGGAGCTGCCAGGCAGGAGGAGAAGAGGAAGAACACAGAGAAGATTGATGGATGTAGTGAAGGAGGACATGCAGAGGGTTGGTGTGAGGGAAGAGGATGCAAGGGATAGGGTGCGATGGAGGCAGATGATCCGCTGTGGCGACCCCTAACGGGAACAGCCGAAAGAAGAAGAAGAAGAAGATTCAGTAATCAAAATTTATGATACTGTACTTATAATATATGCAGTATCTTACGGACAGTTTATATTTTTACAAAGTGTAAAACTTCACTGCTTTATTGAGTGTATATTAAACATCAAGGTGTAAAAAAATATAATTTTTTTTTCCTTTTTTATGCAAAGGTCCCGTAAGTGCCATGTGACTTGTGGCTGCCAACTGTGGCTGTCAGTTGTCACAAACACTGAAATAATATGATGGGTTTTTTGCAGCAGGGCTTTAGGGTTAGGGTAATGTCTGTCAGTCTGTGGTTTGGACTCTCAGCTTTGGAACATTTGTATCCCTTGGCAAAGTCTTGGGCTTTACCAGATCATTTTCTTGAGGTTTTATTTATGATACTCAGTCAGACACTGATTTTTTGCTCTCGCTCTCTCATTTCCTCTTCTTTGTTCTCGATATGCACTTAAAATAGCTTATCGTTTTTCTTATTTTATCTGATGGTTATTGGATAGCAAGGCAGCAATTAGGCACAACAGAGCTTGAGCTAAATGCTAACGTCAGCATTTTAACATGCTTCTTGATTTATGGTGACTGTAGGAAAAGCGAGAGGATCGACAACGTCCTTGTTGATCCCCTTGCAAGAATCCCATAGGATTGTTGATAATTTTGCTCATTAGGGAGTAAAGGAAAAGTATAAGGCTTTAAATAGTTTTATATTGCCAAGTTTATTTATTAAACTAAAATTATTTTTTTCATGATATGCCATTTTAATACATTTTGCTAGTTTGAAGTCTTTAGACTAACACATGATAAAGGTCATGTGTCTCTCTCTCTCGCTCCCTCTCCCTCGTTTGCTCTGAAAGTCAGCTGAGATACTGTCCTGGCCAAACCTTTCTTAATGTGTGCTGTCACCAGCACTCAGTTACAGTGGACGTGTTTTTAGGCTTTGACATTGCTTAAGGTCACAGTAAGTTGAGGAAGCCTGTGATTTGGAAAACACAAGACAAAAAGAAGCAAAGACAGGGTTGGTGGGAAGAGTTGACAGTTGTATGCCACTGACACTGACCTGTGGAGAAATGCTAAAACATCAGATGAGGATCCTATTTTTTGAATGACACTTAATGATTCAAAAATAAAAACTGCTGCATAAATCATTTTCAAGCAAGTTCTGCAAGTGAATGAGACAAGATCTCCTCATGTCACCAGAGTGAATTAAATCTTACTAAAACTGATATTTTAAAAACTAAAAAGCAACTTCCATCCAGATTTTTTTCATCATTCACTTTCATTATTTTGGAATGTATTACTCAATTAATTTCTATTTTACCTTTATAGTGTCAGTTCACGACAATCATTTTTTAGTGGTGTATAAATCCATTAAGGGGGATGGAAATTTCTCAGTGCAGTATGCAAGCTTCCTTAGCAACCTAAGATTAGTGCAGCATAACTACTGTAAGTAATGGATCAGAGTCACTTGAGCTATCCTTACTATAAGCTTGCTGAAAGAAGCAAGGCTTAACCTGAAGGAGATATTGTCTGGATACAGTGTACACCAATCAGATATAACATAACCATAACATAACATAATATTGTGCTGGTGTCCCTTCTGCTGCTTAAACAGCCCTGACCTGTCAAGGGATGGACTCCACCAGTTCACTGCTGTCCCTTCCTTGGACCACTTTTGATAGATGCTGACCACTGCAGATGGGAAACACCCAACAAGAGCTGCAGTTTTGACATTGCTCTGACCCAGTCGTAGAGCCGTCGCAATTTGGCCCTTGTCAAAATCACTCAAATCCTTATACTTGCCCATTTTTCCTGCTTCTAACACATCAGCTTTGAGGAAAAATTGCTCACTTTTTGCCTACAATATTTCACCCACTGACAAGTGCCATGATGAGGAGATACTGAGTGTTATTTACTTCACCTGTCAGTGATCACAATGCTATGTATGATCGGTGTAAACCTGTACATGTCATTTCGCATTTTTGGCGCCTTCACCAATGTACAGGTTCTGCATGCCATGTACATAAATGCTCCATCGCAGATGCAGCTTTTGAACTGTGCGCTCTGATAACAAACTGGATAGGTTATTTCTGCTTTACCCTGGAGGATATAACACTAAGATTCCAAACAGTTTTCAACCTTTGGTGTTAACCGGTGAAAGGTCAGCAGCGTTTTGCTAATGTAAAGATATACTAATAGGCATCCGAGCGTCCGAGCCTCTCCCAGATTACTGAGTTTCTTACCCTCTCTCCAATGGTGAGAAACTCAGTAATCTGGGAGAGGCTCGGACGGACGGATGGACGGATTTTAAGTGAGAGCTCACCACAGACTCAAAGGGCTCAAAGTGACAAAGAACTGGCCAAAATTTAGGGCAATTTAAGACGCCTAAAATTACCTGGGGACTTAAGCTTACCAGTATAAAGGTATTCGAGGGTGACAAATTGCCCACTTGATGGAACTGAGCGCTGAGAAAAACTTTATTTATGAGGGCATGGACTGCACCAGTGTCAAGACACCAAAAATCGCCCCCAGGATCACTAAGGATGCCAGTATAAAGCTATTTAAAATGTCTTTTGAAATTCACTACCTTTCAGATTACAGCTTAGTAACATTTTATGACAAAGATATTCTCAAGCCATCGTCAAACTAGCATCAGTGCAGCTGGTGTGTTGTCCTGACTGGCCTCTAAGAAGATCCAAAGCACATTTTCCTTAAGGGTTTGGAGGTGTCATATCTGATAGGAGAGTGAACAGAGAGTGAGAATGCCTCTAGGTATCAAAGTAGGTTCAGAGACAGGTAAATAAATTAGAGTGCCTCCAGCCCCCCATAACTCTAGCTGTTTTCTTTGCGTTCAGATTTGTCAGATGAACCGTGATGGAAACTAATAAATAAATAAAACAACAGACACTGTGGCACCTCTGGAGTCTGTAAAAGCACCTGGATGTTTCATTGCACTTCTGCAGTGATCGTTGGACAGATTTGAAGAGACTGAAACTGGAGTCTGTTGCTGCTAGAAGAGTCAGTAAAGTCAAGAGTTCGCATCCTTTGTCCAGCGTACGCTCAGCAGGCGGACTCAGGACATGAACAGCAGAAATGTTTATTAGTCCGTGACAGTGACAGATAAAGATCAGAACACATTTCATGAGGAACAACTCAGTTTCTGGGAATTTTGTAAATAATGTACATATGGTGCCAAGTGTGTTAAGCTGAAGTGAGGCTCCACTGAGATTTGAACTCAGATTGCTGGATTCACAGTGCTAACCATTACACCATGGAACCTTCAGAAGCCTCCACACCCAGTTCTCCATCACATAATTAGAATAACCACTGTTAATGACTAATCTGAATTTCTACATCTACAACATGTATTCCTTGTTGGTCTGTGTAACAAAGCAAGACTGATGTGACAAGACATACAAATGCTTACGGTGTTCCTGGCTAGTATAGTGGACAGTTGTCCTGTTTATTGCATAGAAACCCAGGAGGTAGTAGTTTCATCCTATACCCTATTGCCACCTAAGCTACACATTGTATATTGTATATTTGGTATATATGTATTCATTTTCATATTCATATTTAAGGATACTTACGGAGTGTCTGCAACATAAGTAATTTCCCCCCAGGGATTAATAAAGTATTCTGATTCTGGTTCTGATGATGATTGATTTGCTGTGAGTGTTTTTTCTCACGGTGATGTGAAGAGCATGCATCTACACAATCAAAAGTGTTCGCATTTGGCTCAAACACAATAATTAAGATGAAATAAAACATTCAGATACCAAGCTTTGCAAAAGCCTCAACTTTAAGATTGAGCTTCTCTGGGATGGTCACTTCATGTGAATCATTAAGATAAAATAATCCTTAATTAGTCTCACAGCGGGAAATTTTCCCGCTGCAGCAAAAAGAAATCCCAACAAAAACGCTAATAGGAATATTAATGATAATAATAAATGGAAATATTAGGATAATAATAGAAAAAATAATAATATTGCAAGAGGGAAATTAGACTGTATCTTCACCGTAACTTCAAATTTTGACATTATATGTATATATATATATATATATATATATATGCACATTTACAAAATATTTAAGTTATCTACAAAAAAGTAAATTGTTGTTATTTCGAGATTTTCCAAAAGGTGGTTTTAAGTATAACACAGCTGTTTCAGTCCATTGTTGCCCTTTCCCAACTTTTTAGAAATGTGTTGCTGGCATTAAATTCAAAATGAACATATATATATTTTAAAACAATCTTCAGATGTTCCTTTTTCAGTTTTTGATTGTCTTTGTAGTGTTCTCCAGTCGCATACTGGATTTAAATGCTTTGCAAATTATTGTATTCTGCTTTGATTTACATTTTAAAGAGCGTCCCAAGCTTTTTAATAATGGGTTGTAGAAATTTACAGCTCGCCCAGGCCATGATGTCTTAGGAATGCTTGTTGAAAAGCTTGCTGAGCATATTTAACATACAGAATTCTCAGCAGCATCACTACCAATCATTTTGCTTTGTGTTTATTTTTATGTAGGAATGCCAGATGTTTGTTTATGTCTTATTGCAGATTAATCAAACAGGTCTACAGTATTCAACCCAGGTACGTTCACTGCAGGAGCACACCTCAACAGGAAAACAATATTTTTAGCATTTCCATAACCAAAGACACCTGCTGTGCTGCATTTTCTGTAGCTGACATTAATCATGGCTAATTAAAATCATCTGCCTGCCGCTGTGTAAAGACAGCAGACAGCTCGGTGATAACATGAGAGGCCTGTCCCAAAAACAAACTTCTGTCACCCATAAATAAACGCAGTATTGTGTAAAAGTATCAAGCCACCCCTCATTTCCTTGTATTTTGCTCCTGAGGAGCCAGACTTGTCATTTTTTAAATCGGTCTTGAGCAACAGTTCTCCAGGCTTTCTGAAGGCCAATCAGAGGTTTTCTTTGAACATTGGCGCTCATTTTAAGTTCGGGCCTTGTGTCTGGCCATTTTCAGTGGCCAGTTTTTCAACACTGACCTATGAATCATTCACGCATATAAAGGCACCTAAGATAAGGGATGAATCAGTGTTGTGTCTTCACATAAAAGATAACTTAGCAGAGAACCTGAGAGATGCATCTAACCCTTCGGTTTAATCATCAGAAATGCGCTCAGTATAAGGGTGGCTGTCAAGAATCCATTCTTGACATACATCAAATTACACAAGAACTGGACTGATGATTAATGGCAACAGGTCTTATGAAGTGATGCACTGATCTCAGCATTATTGAGACAGTGTTGGATCATCTTAACAGAGAATGGAACGAAAGGCAGCCAACATCCAAAGAATCAGAATCAGAAAACTTTATTAATCCCAGGGGGGATTAAGAAAGTCGTATTTGGTTATAGACACTCAGCCATATATAAATAAATAGAAATTTGAAAGGCAGTAGAGATAAATAAGCGAGGTAAGCAATATAATAATTTTTTTTTAAAAACCTGTCTGCATGAATTGCTATATGTAGTATAAATAACCCTAAAGTTAAACACTCTATAATATGTAAAATATGAATGTTTACAATGTGAAAAGGTCAAGGGGTCACAGCGTTCTGTGGAGCATCTTGGTTGAATAAGCCTGCTGCTGAACGTGCTCCTGTGCCTCTCCAGCAGATTATGGAGAGGGTGTGAAGGATTGTCCAATATTGTCCTTAACTTGGACAGCATCCTCTGATACCACTGTCAGAGAGTCCAGCTCCACACACGTTGCGTTTGTTGAGTCTGCTCTTGTCCCCCGCTCTCAGTCTGCTGCCCCAGCACACCACAGCATAGACGATGGCACTGTCCACCACAGACTCATAAAACATCCCGAGCATCGTCTGACATTTACTGAAGGACCCGAGTCGTCTCAGAAGTAGAGACGGCTCTGACAGTAAGAAGACAGTAGATGTCTTCTGTGTGTTTAATGAAGTCCAGTTTATTGTCAGTGTGAACACCAAGGTATTTGTAGTCCTTCACTGTCTCCACACAGACCCCACTGACGGAAACGGGTTGTCACTGGTGTTTTTTTTCCTTCTCATGTCCACAGCCAGTTCTTTAGTCTTTGTCACATTAATCTGCAGATGGTTCTGTTTGCACCACATGAAGAAGAGTTTTGGAATGTCTTTGAAGAAGCCTGGACAGCTATTCGTAAAGGCTACATAAAGAAATGGCAAGAAAGTGTGCCTAAGAGAGGTCAGGCTGTGTTGAAGAATAAAGGTGATTAAACGTGATATATGAATATTATTCACATTTTTAAGTTAACCCATGAGAACCCATGGTGACATGCATGTAACAAATGTTACATTTTTTACAGCTGTGTGGGCCTCTTGGTCTGTTGTATATCCCTCATAATTTTCCTGTAAGGACAGATGGGTCTTGGTTCTTATGGGTTAAGCTTACATCTCTGGATTTTTGACTGGCTGTTTCCTCTATGGAGGATCAGTTTGGAATAGATAAGCCTCTCTGTAACCATGCACAGATACAGAAGAGTCCATTTGTTGCTCGTTTGTACTTTGTTGTTAAGTATGAAAAGCAAATTAAAAGAACCTGGGAGTGATAATTCAAGCGATTTCATAGTGAAGCTCAAAGCAGAAAAAACGAATGAAAGCACAACAGCAAAGCTTAGAAAAGCAATTTTCCAACTCCTCCTAAATGTTTCCTCTCTGCTTTTTCCTTAATGGCAGCTATTTGCAGTGCCCTCACGACAAAGCTGCAACATCTTGCCAAAATCTATCACTCCAACACCACAACGCACACCAGTAAGCCGTCATGTGTATGTGTGTGTGATAATGTCTTAACAACATGCAGCCTGTGTTTCTATGTAGAGGCCAATTTGTTTGCTTTTTATTGTTGTCATTTAGAAAAGCAATTCAGTGGGTTTTCATAAAGACAGAAAAGTAGCTTACTGGGCAAATTCAAGTTAGAAAATGTATAGTATGTTAACATGCACTGTAGCAACCTAGTTATCAGAATCAGACTACTTTATTAAACCCAGGGGGTAAATTATTACACTTACTTACAGTATTTGACAATAAAAACAATTTTCAGCTTGTATAAAAGCAAACTTTGGGCACAGGTGAAGAGTTAACTCATGTGAACCTTCATTTAACTGAGAAAAGTACAAAGAAATGATTTTCAGTAGTTTTACTGACCAACTTCATTGTCTTGTAAATATACACAAATTTATAATTTGATAGCTGCAACACACTGAGCAAAAGTTGGGACAGAATTAAAATGAGACTGAAAAGGGCTCAGAATGTTCAAGTAACACTGGTGTGGAAGACTCCACATTAAGCAGGCTAACTGGGAGCAGGTGAGGAATCATGATTGGGTATAAAAGTAGCATCCATCAAAGGCTCAGCGTTTGCAAACAAGGATGGGACAGTTTGTTTGGCACCCCTTTGTGCCAAAATTCATGAGAGAACTGATTGTCAGTTCAGATGGAACAATTTGTCAGTGTGAGACTGCAGAGAATTTAGGTCTTTCAACATCTACAGTGCATTCAAAGAATTTAGAGACATCTCAGTACATAAAGGGCAAGGTCAGAAACTAGTGAAGTGATCGATGTCCCCTCAGGCAACAATGCAGAAGAAATTGTCATGCTTCTGTGACAAATATAGCCACCTGGGCTTGGGAGTACCTTGGAAAACCATTTTCACTTGACACAGTATAATTCTACGTCCAAAAATGCAACTTAAAAATGTATCACGTGGAGGAAACCATGCATCAACTCCATGCAGAAACACCACAGGTCCACCAGCACCCATGGCGTGGCTGAGTTGAATGGACATGGAGGCCCCATTGACTCTGAGGCGTATATGAAGATTTCAGAGTGGTGTATACTGCCATCAAGGCGACATCGCTTCCTGGGGTGTCCATGCTTATTCCAGCAGGACAATGTCAGACCACTTTCTGCACAGGCTACAGCAGCATGGCTTCATAGACAAGTTTGTGCATTCCTGGCCTGCTACCAGTACAGATCTATCTCAGATTGAAAATGTGGCAGAGAATCAGACAACGGAGCACAGACTGTTGAGCAGATGAAGTGTTATATCAAGCAAGAATGGACATGATTTCCAATTACTGAGCGACACCAATTAGTTTGCTCAGCTCCAAAACAATTTCAAAGTATTATTAAAAGGAAAGGTGATGGAACACAATGGTAAGCATGCCTCTTTCAGAACTTTTGTTGATTGTGTTCCAGGCACTGAAGTCTAAATTTCTAAATACAGTTAATTTGGTAAGTAAAAATACTGAAAAATCTTTTCTTTGTACTTTTGTCAGTTAAAAAGAAGGTTCACCTAAATAAACACATCACAGAGTTTTTATTGCATTTTGAAAAATAGCCCAGCTGTTCTGGAAACGAGATTTATTTAACCCGGAGGGAATAAAATTTTATCGATAACATTACGTGTTCATTTTCAAGACTTGTTCGGGCGTGCTGTGGGAGTTGATCATCAGGCTTGAAAGTTGGAGGCGGACTTCTGCTAAACCATCAGTTTAAGGGTATCCTCACTGGACTCACAGAGTGGATAAATGATGGATACAAGGTGCTAATTTACACCAGCGCAATCTAGTTTGGCCGTGTTTGCATTATCATTAAGCTGTAGGTAATTGTTAAAAACACAGGATGGTTTGTCAGCGTTTTAAAACAAAAGGACAGATGTCTAAGTGTACCCACAGTTTTGCATGTTACATTTAGAACTGATTGTCTTGGGGCTGTTTCCTCCCTCTCAGGCTTGTTACTCGAAGTCCTGCAACATCCACACTGGTCACCGCCCCGTGGCGCCATAAAAATGTTGCACTTCCCAAGCAAAATACCGCCAGTCAGCATGATCGCGGTTGCAATTCCTCCAAAGCATATTTGAAAAAAATATGAATGCGAGCAGCAGACATTTAATGTTTTGCAGACAGGGTTGTGTGAGCGGCAGATGGTGGTTGGGTTTTAATAAAGAAGGAAGAAAGTAAAATGTTTCTCCTCTGTCTCTGTCTCCTCGCTGGCTGACTTTCTGTTGAGTTGTATTAGTGCCAGCATCAGTCAGTTTGTTACGCTGGCTTGACGATGCCACTCTGCTGCCAGCTGCACTTCTGACTGCAGAGTGCACATAATTCATTTTAATATTTATCCCTCTTTCTCCTTCCGTGTCTCCTTTTTTCTTTCAACCAGCAATCCTTCCATATCCACCCTCTTCCTCCCTCCGCTCTTTCCTTTCATCTCCTGATTACTTATTTGTTCTTCTCACCTTTCCCTACACAGCAGAACCATTCATTGGTGTTTTCTGCTGATGAATTGATGCGACTGTATTTTCTACAAAGCACATTAGTGGCATTTTTATCCATCCAAAGCTGTTTGGTTTCATTAAAAGTCATTTCCACAGTTTAACAGCCGCTTTTGAACAGTCTGTGTGGGTTTTCTTTTAACCAGTACTGTAAAGCATTTTTTCATGATTCACTGCACTGATTAAATGTAAACAGTTGGTCAGTTAGTTACATTTAATCCCTTTCTGTCAGTGTGTTTACAGGTCTTTTTTTCATGTTTGAGATGATGGATTACATCCCCACAATATCTACTTTTTATAATCATTTATTAAGTGAGAAGTTACCAGAAGACTGCTCTAGCCTGCCCACATGAGCTGCACATCTGAAAACTTCTCTATCTGGCAAGCTGATGGATGGGCCTGGGTTTGGCGAATGCCAGGAGAACATTACCTGTCTGGCTGCACTGTGCCAACTGGAAAGTTGTGGGAGAAGGGATAAAGCTGTGGCGTTTTTTGTGGGGTTAGACTTGGGCCTATTAGTTCCAGTGAAGGAATATTTTGATTCCTCAGCTTAACAAGACATTTTAAACAATTCTACGTCTCCAACTTTGTGGGAACAGTTTGTGGAAGGCCCATTTCTGTTCCAGTATGACTGTGGCCCAGTGCACGAATAATGTCCATAATGGCATGAGCTTTACTGGCTTGCACAGAGCCCTGACCTCAACCTCATCCGATACCTTTGGGATTAACTAGAATGGAAAGCATGAGCCAGACTCTCTGGTCTGACCTCACGAGCACTCTTCTGGATGACTGGGCAAAAATGACCACAGACACACCCAAAAATTTTGTAGAACACCTTCCCAGAAGAGCGGAAGCTGTCATAGCTGCAAAGAGGGGACCATCTACTCATCAATGCGTAGATGGCCCAATACTTTTGTCCACATTGTATATGTTTTTTTTTTGTTTGTTTGTTTGTTTTTTACTGCATTTAGAGTTTCAAGGAGAGAAAACGGAGCTGGAAGGTTGAGTCCTTCTTTAATTTCACAAAAAATTGACAAGCTACTGACATATTTGTTGCACTCCCCACAATTTATGAACAAACAAGAAGAAATTAAAGAAATTAACCATAAATCAACACCAAACAAGAAAAAAAAAAATGATCGAATGAGAAACGCTAAAAAGAAGGGAAGCCACTCAGACAAGCCAATAAAGGAAATGGGATCCGGTGTCCCTTCTGTGACCTAACCCAAGATGTGAACTTAAAAAATAAATAAATAAATAAAAACACAAGAAAGGGCTACACGATGCAGCAAAACCAAAGAAACAACAAATCAGAAGGTTAAACCACTCAACCGCAAACTCCTGCTCCTGCCTCTGCTGCTGCCGTGGCTAGAGTTTGGAGGGGAGAGGGGGAGCCAGCTCTCTGCTCCTGTGGGGAGAGTATAAACATCAAGAGCCACACATCAGTATGCACATCATAGTGCACAGGTAGTTCAGCTCCTGCTTGGGTCCTGAGGCCACATTCAGAGAACATTTTAGGACTAGGCGTCATCAACTAATTTATGTCTTATCATTTCAACAATTTCTCACAAAGCTTCTGAGCAGCTTTTTTAGCTCATCCAGCAGGACCAGCAGGAGATGTCTGTCGATTCGTCCTACAGTATTGATCAGAATGTAATCAAGCTTCCACAAAAATCATCTTTACCCAAACTGCACTAAAGGTCAAGGTCATTTGTTGTTTTACGAGCACTTTTCCATTTTCGCAAGAATCACTGCTCCTAAGATTATTGGTCAGGATTGTAATGTTGATAAAACGAGCGTTCGCACGTGCCCCTCTGCCCTCTATGCCTAAATGCCATCATATGATTTATTTATGGCATAAAATGTCTTAACTGAGGTTATTTCCGGTCAAGAACTACGGGCATTGCCCTGGATGTGACTGTCTCAGAGCCTTGATTTTCAGTGGATTTTATTTTTATTACTTTGTGGAGTGCAGCCAACAAGTGACAAGAAAACTTAACACTTACTTTCTGTACTTCACACATTACAGTAACTTGTGAAGTGCGATAGACTGTGAGCCAGATGAGCTACTACATCACTGATATTCTGGTCTAAGAGACAGACGCAGCTAAGCTAAGAGATTCCCCCACTGACCGTAAATAATTGACTTGCTGGCTTTTAGGACAAACTTTTAATTTCTGTCAGGCTCGGGAGACGACCTTAGGACCAAAACGTTTTCTTTTTTTCTCACTGAGTTTACAGTCACCTCTGGACTGAAGCAGCCTCATCACTCATTTAAGTGAAACCTGTATGGTGACCCAGCTATGCGGAAGATTGTGGATGGCTTTGTACATTTGCAAAAACAGCCTGATGGCCAGCAATGAGTGGAGTTCATACATCTGTACACAGCTGTTGCAACCAGTGATCAAATTGTTCTCCCAAATTTTGCAGTTTTGCCCTTTTGTCATCTCAAAAAGCCTTAAACTGATGTCAGTGTATTGGCCATATAATCGCTGGAGTTGTTTATCGTCGGCCACAAGCAAACATGTTTGCAGTGCTGTGTTTTTAAAAATGTAGGACTTTAACAAGTTTGCCCAATCAAGAGCCCTGCTCTGAAAATCTATAGGGTTGACTTCC
>VUQH01060570.1:0-13935 GCA_015106775.1 Etroplus canarensis | reverse complement strand
ACCACACTGACAAGTCAGTTTGATCAAAGGTCTGATGGTTCCTTGACTGACAACGTCTCAGACAAGAGGACTGTACTTCAGTGTGAGGAGGTGGTGATGGAGTACTCAGGTGGAAATCTGCTGCCCTCTGGTGTTGATGTTGGTGAAGTGTGAAGTCGTTATCAGTGATGTGTGTTGGAACTTATGTGCTCAAGAGAATAAATCAGAGTTCCTGTGTGTGTGTGTGTGTGTGTGTGTGTGTGTAACAGGAAGACGAAGAAGGATCAAATGCGTCATGCTGACACACACGCTGACGCAGGTTGGCTCTGTGCCCACATGATAGATACGATTCAGGGATTATAAAAAAACATTTTGGACTTTTTTCACTGGGCTGAGTCTAGATGTAGTAAAGGAGGTGTCCAAGTTGGGGCTCATTTTACATTAACGTGAAATTGTACTTCTGACTTGAATGTGTATGTACAATTATTCCTAAAGGGTAACCTCAAATACAGTGTTATTTGTTGTTTTGCTTTTTATTAGTTACTGATAAATTGGTTTGTTCACAAGTGAAACCAGAAAATTCTTCTTCTTCTTTCGGCTGCTCCCGCTGGAGGTCACCATGGATCATCTGCCTCCATCTCACCCTATCCCTTGCATCCTCTTCCCTCACACCAACCCTCTGCATGTCCTCCTTCACTACATCCATCAATCTTCTCTGTGGTCTTCCTCTTCTCCTCCTGCCTGGCAGCTCCATCTTCAACATCCTTCATCCAATATGTCCACTATCCCTCCTCTGAATATGTCCAAACCATTTCAGCCTTGCCTCTCTGACTTTGTCTCCGAATTCCCCAGCCTGAGCTGTCCCTCTGATGGACTCATTTCCAATCCTGTCCATCCTGGTCACTCCCAGCAAAAACTGTCAACATCTTCAATTCTGAAACCAGAAAACTCTTTTTAAATTAGTTGAATCAGCTGTTTTTATGTGACTGCAATCATTTATGTAGGCTTGATATTTATAAAAAAAAATTATATGTATTTTATAAACATAATTGTATGCAAGCTTCAAAGAAGGGGTCAGTTCTGATTTGTATTGTTACTTTTGATGTGATTACCTCTGTCTGCAACAGGAAAACACAAAACTGAGAGTATTGCCCTTGTGATTAAATGTTTAAGTTCTGACCTTGTTTAGATGAAGTTCAACATTAAATTGACACTAGTAATAAATAATGAATACGCAAACTGGCTTCTGAGTACACACAGCCACGTTTTCACAGGACTCTGTGAAGTCCTCAGGCCTCAGTTAGCATGTTAAAGGTTAAAGTTCATGACAGTATTATTAGAAAAAGTCTGAACAAGTATGGATTGTTTGAAAGGGTTGCCAGGAGAAAGTCTTTTCTCTTTAAAAAAAAGAACATTGCAAAGTTCCATATGAAAAAAACACCTCAAGACTTCTGGAACAATGTCCTTTGGACAGGTGAGACCAAAATGGAGGTGTCTGGTCATAATGCACAGCACCTTGTTTGGTGAAACTAAACACAGCATTTCAGTACAAACAGCTCATTTCAGCCATCAGGCCTGGTGGTGAAGGGGTGATGATTTATGTTTGATTTGCAGCCACAGGGCCTGGGCACCTGTCAGTCCACGAGTCAGCCATGATCTCCTCTGTACACCAAAGTATTCTAGAGTCAAATGTGAGGCCATCTGTACAACAGCTAAAGCTTGGCCAAAATTAGCTCATATAATAGGACAATGACCCCCAAGCACAGCAGCAAATCTCCGACAGAATGGCAGAAAAAGAAGGAAATAATCAGGGTGTTGCAAAGTCCAGTCTTCAACGCCACTGAAATGCTGTGGTGGGACCTTCAGGGAACCGTGCCTAAACAAATGCCTGCAAACCTCAAATAATTAAAGTAGCGTCGTAAAGAAGAGTGGGACAAAATTCCTCCACAATTATGTAAGAGACTGATAAAGTCATACAGAAAAGTATTACTTCAAGTTCTTGCTGCTAAAGGTGGGTCTACAAACTACTGAATCATGGGCTGTGCTTAGTTTTTCACATGGCTGTATGTTTCTACCCCTCACTTATGGCCACGAACCCTGGGTAGTGACGGATGAGATCGCCAACAGAAATGACCTTCTTTTAGAGACAGAGTGAGGAGCTCAGTCATCTGTGAGGGGCTCAGAGTAGAGTCACTACCGCTCCATATGAAAAGGAGCCAGTTGGGGTGGTTCAGGCATCTCACTAAGATGCCTCCTGGAAGCCTCTTAGCTGAGGTGTTTTGTGTATTTCCAACTTGAAGGAGATCCCAGGTAGACCCAGGACCTGCTGAAGAGATGACGTCTCTTTGATAACTTGGTAATGCATCAGTGTCCCATCAGAAGAGCTGGAGAAGGTGGCTGGGGTGAGGAAGGTCTTTGGATCTCCGCTTAGACTGCTACCCTTGTGACCCAGACATGGATAAGTGGTCTTGGATGGATGGATGGATAGACAGATGGATGGATGGATGGGTGGATGGGTGGATGGATGGTAAACAGCATGTACAGACATAAGAATTGTCACAAGTTTATCAAATTACAAAAGGAAGCTTGCACAGACTTTTATTAGAAGTTTTTTCCTTGTTACTGATTATTTTTTTCACTACTGAGAAATTAAAAGCCAAACATTGACTATTTACAGTTCTCTAAAAACTTTCAGAATGTTAGGGCAGCAAGGATTGGTGTAAAATAAATTTAACCTTGAGATGCAATCTCCCCTTGGGATTAATGAAGCATTATCATTCTGAATCTGAGATGCTGCACAGGCATGTCGAAATTTGATGTAGGTATATTAAACTCAACCCAATCATTTGGCGTCTTCATACTGAAGATGAAAAAACCTGAATATGAAAGGAGCTAATGCAAGAAACACAGGGGAGGAAAGTCCTGAATGTGGGATTAAACAAAAAGAACAGAAAGATGATCTACTCTTGTAACAGTGTCTTAGATTTTAAAAATCTTGCTGTTTGGAAAGAAATGATGATGCACTAGTTATATTCCTTTTGCTGCTGAATATCTTTAAATCTGCACCAGCTTTCCTCTTGTCAGAGAATCTTTGGCCCTGAACACAACATGAATGAACATTTGCTCTCTGCCTAAACTTGGCCACATTCCTCTTAACTCTTTTGGGCCACTTAGCCATCCTACTCAAGTTCACTCTTTCCTTCGCTCCACTGATGTTCTTCACTGTATTCCATCTGGTCCCGGGAATATTTCTCTGTCCTCTGACTATAATTTGCTGTGCATGTACTGTATGTCTTCTTCTTTGCATGATAGAGCTTTATCCTGCATTTGTGGATGGCACGGCCAACTGTGTTTACAGACAATGTTTTGTGGAAGTGTTCCAGAGCCCATGCAGTCATTTCCACGACAGTACCATCCATCACAAGATTTAAGACATCATTTTTAATATAAATGTATTCAAAATGAGAGCAAATAGAAGTATCATTATTTATTATCCCACATTTTGGACCACAGTGTACAAATTGGAGAAGAACATGGCAGTCACTCAATGCATTTAGACAAGCTGAAGTTCAAACCAAGCATCAGACTAGGGAAGAAAGGTGATTTTGAACGTGGCATGATTGTTGGTGCCAGATAGGCTGGTCTGAATATCTCAGAAACTGCCGATCTGCTGGGCTTTTCCCACACAAAGATCTCTAGCATTTATAGTTAGGCTATCTCAATCCACTGCAGGATGGACTTGCAGTTTTCTTTGTCATATTGAAGTGGGATATGGCCTACCATCGAAGCGCTGGTGAGGTGTATTGTCGACAGGTTTTTTGTCAGACGTTTTTCTTTCTGTAGTTCTTTGACTTCCGGTGTCCTCTACAAGGACAGCAGAGTTGCGTGTGTGTGTGTGTGTGTTCCCCCCCCCTCAAGGTTAATTTAGAATTGCCAATTTACCTAACCCCCTTCGCATGTCTATGGCTGTGGGAGGAAGCTGGAGCACCCGGAGGAACCCATGCAAGCACGGGGAGAACATGCAAACTCCACACAGAAGGGCCTAGGGTAGCCAGCTGTTGGATTTGAACCCAGACCCTCTTGCTGTGAGGCAAAAGTGCTAACCACTGTGCAAGTAATAAAAAACGTTACTCTGAAATTGCTCCAAAACTTATGGGTACATAAATTCGCACAGATTGCTGAATCTTTGCCTATTTTCACTTCTGAGAGACTCTGACTCTCCAGGGTGCTCTTTTTATACCCAATCACATTACTGGCTTGTTGCCAGTTAACTTCATTAGTTGCAACAGACAATGTTAATCCAGTTCTTTCTTTTTTTTGTGCCAACTCCGAAGTTTGGTGGAAGGTTGGCCTCGAACACTTAGAAGAGAAACCCTAATTCTTCAGCTCACTGAAACATTTTGGACTATTCTATGCTTCCAACTTTGTGGGAACAGTCTGGGGAAGGTCCTTTTCCATAAAGTCATGACTGGAGGAGTTTGGTGTGGGGAACTTGACTGACTCGTACACAGCCTTGACCTCAACCCTATCTAATAATTCTGGGATGAACTAGAACAGAACAGATTAACTAGAACAGAGGTTGTGAGCCAGGGCCTCTTGTCTAACATCAGGAGGCTATTACAGCTGCAAAAGGGGGGGAGTGCAGCAACTCCATATCAGTGCCTATGGATTTAGAATAGGATGTCATAAAAGTTCTTGTAAGTGCAACTTGTAGGTGGCCCAATACTTTTGTTCATAAGGTGTATTTTCAGTAATAAATTTGGTAAATTAGTTATTTCAGTGTGTAGGTACTGTTTTAAACAATCCATCCTGTTATGTGATGTACAAACACAACGGATTTGGTTTTGGATTTTTTATATTTTACATTTAAAGCTTTTCACTGTGATCATACCAGCACAAATAAAGATATTATTGGGTATCAGTTGCAAATTTGCCATCTCATTAATTTCCATGTTTAAATTTTGAGTCGCTTCTAATATTAGGACGTAACAATGTTTTTTTTAACCGCTCTCACAAGACATTTTTGTCACATCCTTTTATTTCACCACCCTGCAACCCCCATCACAAGCTCTAAACTGTGTGTGAAATCTCTCGCACGCTGCTAAACAAACACCGGATTGCTCTGCTGTGATATCAGACTCTCAGCGAGAAAGAGATACTGTGTGACTGGGTACAACATAAATGTCAGCTTAGTGATTCACCACTAATGAGATGGCACCTGTGACAAGAGGGAAGGAAACTTTTGTTGTGGAAAACATACAAAAACACACTGATGTGCTGCTTTTGAGAGTTGACAAGGAAACGCTCAAAGGGATCAAATTATTTTACATCTCATACATATGCATGTCTCCGTTAAAGTGCTCCACTTTGTTTATTTACACTGTGTTAGGGTTGTGAATACAGCTGAGATGAAGGGGAATAGAAAGCGTAACGGTGCATCAAAGATACGAACAATCTGAAGCTTCTTCACTTTCCATTAATGTAATTCCAGTTCTTCACTCTGTATTGACCCAGTTGATTGTGCATGCTGTCGAGTCCAACCATGTTCTTCGCACATATCGCTCTACTTTCAGTGCAAATGCCGCCAAGTGTCACTGCATAAAATAATAAGTGATCTGAGTGACAGTGTGTTCCAGGCAACAGAGAGAGCTACAATTTTAAACAATTTGAGCTTAAAAATGTTCGTTTTTGCTGTATTATGTTATTTTCTAGCTATCATTTCTGTGGGGGTCGATGTGTGCTTACAAGTAAGTGTATAGTAATGTGAAAAAGAAAGTACACACTCTTTCAGTTCTAAGGTTTTATGTATCAAAAGTACAGGATATAATAAAAAAAAAACTGGTTTTCAAAAAGTCTTAAAATGAGGTAAATAGAAATTCAGATGAACAACAATGAATTACACTGTGTCATGCTTTAGTTTAAAAAAATACTGATCCAAAATGTAGAAGTAATGTGTGAAAAATGAAGTGCATCCTTACTGCTTCCATAGGAATGAAGGTGGTGCTAATCGAGTGCAACTGGATCAATGATCATCAGAAAGTGTGACTTCTATAATTGTAGAAGTTTTCACAGTTTGCTGGTTTGGAACAATCAGGTGTATTAACACAGTGCCAAGGAGGAAAGACAGCAGTGAGAGTATTTGTTGCTGTCAAACAATCTGGGAAGAGTTGTAAGGCCATTTTCCAACAATCTGAAGTCTATCATTCTACAAAGACAAGTACCAACCTTTGCAAAAGTGAACCTACTACCAAATTCACCCCAAGGCCAGACCAAGCAATGCTCAGAGATACTGGAAAAAATATAGAGCTACATCTCAGACTCTGCAGGCCTCAGTTAGCATGGTAAATGTAGAAGTTCATGACAGCACGGTTAGAAAAAGACTGGATAAATATGACTTGCTTGGAAGGGATGGCAGGAGAAAGGCCTTTTCTCTAAAAAGAACATGGCAGTACAGCTTAGGTTTGCAAAGTTGCATCTGAATAAACCACAAGACTTCAGGAACAATGTCCTTTGGGCGGATAAGATCAGAGTGGATATGTTTGGCCACAGTGCCAAGTTTGGAGAAAATCAAACACAGCATATCAGCAAAAACCTCTCAATAACTTTCAAGCAAGGTGTTGACAGTACCAACTGTCGAGCACAGTGGTGGAGGGATGATGAGTTGTTTTGCAGCCACAGGACCTGGGCAACTACACTGAGTCATGAACTCCTGTATACCCAACTATTCTAGAGTCAAATGCAAGGCCACCTGTCAGACAGTTAAAGTTTGAAACTGGGTCATGCAACGGTACAATGATCCCAAGCACAGCAGCCAATCTACAACAGAATGTCTGAAAAAAGAATCAAGGTGTTGCAATGGCCCAGCCAAAGTCCAGACCTCAACCCCATTGAAATGCTCTTGCGAAAGAGAGCTGTGCATAAATGATTGCTCACAAACCTTCATGAATTGAAGCAACGCTGTTAAAAGGACTAGGCCAAAATTCCTTCACGCTGATGTGAGAGACTGAAAAAATATGCCTAAAGTATGTATATGTGTTAAAGCACATTTAAGCCAAAAATTGGTTGATATTAAAATAATGAAATTAGTGTTTAAAACAAAATCAAAGTCATTCCCCAACTATGTACATTTTTTTTAGTGTGGGGGAGTAATTATAATTTGTGAGGTTTTTATAATTTCACTATACAAAAAGTTCAAAAAGAAACTAAATCTGTTTTCAGCATCAATGAAACTGTTTATATTTACCATAACTATCAGAAAATTCAAGATTACTTGAGAGATTACAATATTAGTAACACTGCTATGAAGTCTTTATGAGGGATTTATATCTGTGACCAGAACCACAATGCTCCACATCCCCATCCTGGTACAGAACATGCAAGAGCACACTCAAAGACCTTACACCTCAAGGAATTTGGCACTGAAGAGGGGTCAAAAATTTGAACAAGTGATGTCAAAAATCTGTGGACAATTATGCAACTTAACCTTACTTTTTCCTGTACTTTGTTGAAAAAAATGACTGAAAACTCTGAGAGTGCCATCAGTAAGCACTGTTTTAAAGAGTGCTTGCTTTTACAGATATGGTAAAAAGCAAAAGATTTTTTAAGTAAGATGTAATTTATGTAAGGCCTCCTCTAAAACTTGTTTTGTCTCAAATTGGGTTGAAACAATCTTTTTTTGAAAGAAAAGATTAACTTGTTATCATGGTGATAATCCCCTTGGCTTAGTCCTTGGTCATTTTATTTGGTACACCTTACTAGTACTGGGCTGGACCTACTTTTGCCCTCAGAATTGCCTTAATTCTTCATGACATAGATTCAACAAGGTGATGGAAACATTCCACAGATATTTTGGTCCATGTTGACATGATAGTATCATACGGTTGCTGCAGATTTGTCAGCCGCACATCCATGATTTGAATCTTCTGTTCCTTCACATATCAAAGGTGCTGTATCAGACTGAGAGCTGGTGACTGTGGAGGCCATTTAAGTACAGTGAGCTCAATATCATGTTCAAGAAGATTTGAGCTTTGTGATATGGCATATCATCCTGCTGGAAGCAGAAGGGTACACTGTGGTCATTAAGGAATAGACATGTCAACAACAATACTGAGGCAAGCTGTGACGTTTAAATGATGCTCAGTTAGTACTAAGAAGCCTAAAGTGTACCAAGAAAATATCCCCCACACCATTACACCACCAACAGCAGCCTGAACTGCTGATACAAAGCAGGATAGATCCATGCTTTCATGTTGTTAATGCCAAATTCTGACCCCATCACCTGAAGGTGGCAGCTGAAACCAGAACTGAGGTGATCCAGCAATGTTTTTTTCAATCTTTTATTGTCTAATTTTGGTGAGCCCATGTGAATTAAAGCCTCAGTTTCCTGTTCTTAGCTGACAAGAGCAGCACCCAGTTTGGTCTTCTACTGCTGTAGCCCACCTGCATCAAGGCTTGACATGTTGTGCATTCAGAACGGCCCTTCTGCATACCTTGGTTTTAATGAGTGGTTATTTGTTACCTTCCTGTCAGCTCAAAGCAGTATGGACATCAAAAAAACATTTTTACCCTGAGATGTTCCACTGTCTGGATATGCTCTCTTTTTCGTACCATTCTTTGTAAACCCTAGAGATGGTTGTATGAGGAAATCTCAGTAGATCAGGAGTTTTTGAAATACTCAGACAAGCCTGTCTGGCACCAGCAACAGTGCCACATTCACTTAAATCACATTTCTTCCTCATTTTGATGCTCAGTTTGAAATTCAGCAGGTGGTCCTGACCACATCTACATGCCAACATGCCTTAAGTTACTGCCATGTGATTGGCTGATAAAATACTGTCATGAAAATGTATACCTAATTATGTGGCCGGTGAGTGTATTTGAAGCTGGCAGGGTTGTTACTGAACTACTGCTGACTTGGGTTGCAGGGTGTTATCAGATGGCCAGAGTGAAGAAGGATTTGCTGCCTCGTATTTTCAGAGTCACACAAAGGCCACAAAAAAAGGCAAAGCCAGTGTTAAAACTTCCATCCAGCTGGCTTTTGGTGCTGTACAATATCTTTGACTACTGACCAGAGTAGGATCTCACATGTTCTCACTTTGATTTCAAATACCTATCAGTAGCAGGAAAAATGAGAGGGTTTTCATTGTCGTACAGCACCGGTTTTATTGTAAAACTGGGGGTTTTCTCCTAAATCATTGCAGAAACACATCTGATTTCTATTTAAATGTGGGCTCTTCCTTTTAATTCATTTTAAAACCAAACCACATGCTATTTGACCACTCCAAACATCTTAAGTTAGTTGAATGGATTTTCCAGCTTTTCACAACACATCAGGTACAGTAAAGCAGCAGGTGGAACTGTACAAGTAATATATGTTTTGCATTAATTTTTCTCCAAGATAGTCTGCTCTAGTCTTGTTCCTATTAAACACCGGAGAATGTCAGTCCCTCTCTTCTCCCCTGACATATACAGTAAACTTACATATAAGATCCCGAGGTCCTTAAATGTGCTCCTAAATGTTATGTAGCTTCTTGTGTATTCCAAGAGAGAATTTTTTCAACTTATTTTCAATTATAGTTAAATAAAAGTATTAAAAAAGCAACACTTTAAGAGATGCATTCCTTTGAGCCAATATATAATCAGAATACTTTATCAGAATACTTTTTTGGGGGGTAGGGGGGTGCACTGTATTGTGTTACAGACAGCCAGATGTAAATAACTTGAAATTTAAAATGCAGTAGATATAAAAGAAAATTAGGATTAAAATAAACAAAGAAACCTGTACGTTTGAACTGCAATATGAAAAACCAGTTTGATGGCCACAGGTAGGAAAGACTTCCTGTGCTGTTCTGTGGAGCATCATGGTGGAATGAGTCTGCAGCTGAACGTGCTCCTGTGCCTGTCCAGTACATCATGGAAAGGGTGCGAAGGCTTGTCCAATATTGTCCTTCACTTGAACAGCAACGTCCTCTCCGACACCACTTCCAATGAGTTAGACTCCACACCCGCGATGTTGCTGGCTTTGTGGTTCAGTTTGTTGAGTCTGTTGGTGTCCACTATTCTCAGTCTGCTGCTACAGTGTACTGCAGCACAGAGGATGGCACTGGTTATCACAGATTCATTAAACATCCTGAGCATCATTCAGCAGATATTGAAGGACTTAAGTGGTCTCAGAAAATAGAAACAGCTCTGGCCCTTCTTGTAGATGGCTTCTGTGCATTTAATGAAGTCCAGTTTATTGTCAGTGTGAACACCGAGGTATCTGTAGTCCTCCACTACCTCCAAACAGACCCCATGGATGGAAACAGGGATCACTGGTGTAAACAGGTGTTATTGGTGTAATATAATTAAGGTTAATCACCTCTTAGAAACTAAAATGCAATTCACAACTGTTCCATTGATGTAAGACTGTTATTTACAATTTTGCTTAGAAATTTTTTTTTTATTTTTTTGTGCTAATTTTCTCACTATGGCCTGTCTGTGATGGAAAAAAGGAGACATATTACATTTAAAAAATTACAGACATTTTTGGCTATACTGTTCAAACATAAGCGATGCAGTCTATTTAGCCTACATGCAGAAGTGGGTAACTATTTGGAAAATAAATACATGGATTCTGTTGCCCTCTTATGGATGATATAGAACTATGAAGAAATGTGTGCTCTGTGTGTTTCCTGCTCTTCAGCAAAGGATTCAGACAATTTAAAAATAGACAAGTATAGAAGCAGAGGTAGAAGAAGTGTGGGCCTTTGCTAAAACCTGCTCCAGAACCAGGAAATGTCCACTAATAAAAGACAACTTGCCAACAAAGGTTGCCAAACATGGCACATTCAGGGAATAGCCCACCTACTGAGATTAAGCTAGATGTGCAGCAGTGCAGTGCTTCATGTCTTTTTGTAGCTTTAAAATTTGATTAGCAAAGCAGAATTATTAGAAGAGTTTTTACTTATTCTGTTTATGGACTTTGGATTTGTCCATTTTTCTTGGCTCTTTAAAAAAAATCTAACTGATGTATGGGGAATAACATTTTAAGCAATACCACAGGTTTGCAAAAGTGTGTGCATCAAACTGTTCTTAATGTATAAATATTATTTTTACGTATATAAAACCTAAATTTTGCTTATTTTTGTACTCTTTTAAATAGTACATACTATGCATATTACTCCTTAGGGTAGGGCAGGACAGTGGTGCAGTGGTAAACTGTCACCTCACAGCAAGAAGATCCTGGGTTCAAATCCACTGACTGACTGGGGCCCTTCTGTGTGAAGTTTAAATATTCTCCTTGTACCTATGTGGGTTTTCTCAGGGTAACCCAGCTTCCTCCCACAGTCTAAAGACATCCTTGTGAGTTAAATTGTTGTTTTTTTCCAAAGTAGGCTTTGATAGTTGTCTTTTTCTTTGTGTTAGCCCTGCAACAGACTGGGAACCTGTTCAGGGTGTGCCCCACCTCTCATCCCATGACACCTGGGATAAGCTCCACCCATGACCCTGAATTAATTAAGTTGATGGATGGTGTTGCCCTCTTCTGGATGGTACAGAGCTAGGTAGAGATGTGCTCTGCATGTTCCCTGCTCTTCAGGAGAGGATTCAGACAAGCTAAAAAACAGTCATATAAGCATATAAGTAGAGGTGGAAGAAGTGTGGGCCTTTACTAAGCCCTGCTCCTGAATCAGGCCAAATCTGTTAATGGACTTATGAAGAAAAAGATGCTGTTTCTTACTCATATCTCTTGGTGGGGTTGATACTGAATTCAGAATTGTTTTTTTGAAGGTGCAAATTTATTAAATAAATTCAATTTTTAATCAATACCATAGTTTAGCAAAAGTATGAGCATCAAACTGCACTTAATGTATAATTATTATGTTTATACACAATGTAAATTTTGCTTGTAACTTTTGTATTATTGTAAATTATATTAATCATCATCTGTACCTTGCTGTGTTGGTGTTTGACTTAAAAGTTAACTTTCACTATTTAATGTTGGCTTGCCTGTTCCCTCACTTGTTTTGAGGAGTTTATGTTTATTAATCCGAAAACAAATACCCGTTGTTCTTCCTCACTTTTGAAACACTGGCAGGGCTGAGCCTTTTCCTTTATGACCTCCTCCCTTCTCAACAAGCTTCCTGTCATTGTCAGGGAAACTCACACTGTGTAAGTATTTACAGTCAGATTCAAAACTCATTCTGCCTGCCCATTCCTTTCACTTTCTGAACTTTCCTCCACTTGGTCTTTTATCAGTAGTGTTGAAGACTGCCATTTTGCACACCTTTATGTGCTCCATATCCTCAAATGTACCTTTACAGCACTGAAATGTGTTTGATGGGAAGTACATTGCCTTACAAATCTTTAGACTGCAGTCAGACTGAAGTTTTAGCATATAATGAAATACAGTTGGTGAGCCTCGAGAAAAGACTAAAGACTCCATAACAGAACCTATACAAAATTTTGTTTGCTTCCAGGGCTGTACCCAATAACTTTCTATCAACATTTAAGCAAAACTGCAAATATTTCAGTTCAATATTTATGACAATGAAGAATATAAATCACAGCAGCCACCTGGTTTTGCACTTGGCCGTTGAATTTAACAATACAGTTTGGGTGATGGCTCCATCTTGTGGAAAAAAGGGTAAGTGATTATTGAGTAGAAGAGAACAGAATAGTAACTTTTCTGTCATTCAAAACATACACCAGTCAGTACACAATGGAATTAAATTTCGGTGCATTCAGCCTGATATATATAAATATAGTAAAGTAAAAAGTAGAAATATAGAAAAAAGGACCTAAAGTGTGTGTGTGTGTGTATGTATAGATAGATAGATATAACCTATGCTACACATTGTATATCTGGTATATATGTACATATATTTATTTTTCATACTCATATCTAAGTATACTTAATGGAGTGTCTGCAACATAAGTAATTTCCCCCCTGGGGATTAATAAAGTATTCTGATTTTGATTATACACACACGTGTGTGTGTGTGTGTGTGTGTGTCATTTGGCCTGACCAGACCAAAGTGGAGATGTTTGACCACGATGCAGAGCACCACCATTCAGAGAAAGCTAAACACAGCATATCAGCACAAACACCTCATATCAACTGTCAGTCGTGGTGGTGGAGGGCTGATGATTGGGCTGACCTGGGTACCATGCAGTCCACCTTGAACTTCTCTGTAAATCAAAGTATTCTAGGGTCAAATGTGAGGCCATCTGTCCAATAGCTGAAGCTTGGCCCAAATTGTGCCATGCAACAAGACAACACAGCAGAAAATCTACAATAGAATTAGTTGATAAAGAAATAAAAATAAAGATGTTGCAATGAAAACCAACTGAAATGCTGTGGTTGCCTTAAAAAAGCTGTGCATAAACAAATGCTTTCAAACTTCAAAGAATTGAAGCAACACTGATGTGAGGGATTGATAAAGTCATACAAAAAATGATCAAACTCAGCCACTGGCGTAAAATCTTTGCCAAATCGAATATGCGGATTCATAATACAACTACCGGATTGGTCGTGGCCCTCGTTAACAACTACTGCCTCCGGTGCCGTTAGAAACTATGCTACATTATTCAGATGGCGTTCTGCTTACATTCGATCAATTATGTCAGAGGTACCAAATTTCGAAGAAGCATTTCTTCAAATATTTGCAGTTAAGGAGTTATATTTCTTCAAAACACAAACAGATAATGTGTATACCATCTTTATCTAAATTAGAGGAAATGACATTTACTAACTTAGAAGGGAAAGGTCAAATATCTAAATACTACAATATGTTAGTAGCACATAGCACAGAATCAGCACTAGATAAGTTAGATGCCTGGAGAAGGGATATACAGGAAAATATTGATGAGTCGGATTGGAGGGATGCTTGTTTAAAAGCACAAAAACAAACAATAAACACAAGATTTCAATTACTTCAATATAAGTGGTTGATGAGAATGTATATAACACCTGCA
>VUQH01060569.1:45799-73826 GCA_015106775.1 Etroplus canarensis | reverse complement strand
AAGTTTCTAAAAGTAGAATGGGAGGCAGAGCCTTCAGCTATCAGGCCCCTCTCCTGTGGAACCAGCTCCCAGTTTGTATTCGGAAAGCAGACACCCCTCTACTTTTAAGATTAGACTTAAAACTTTCCTTTTTGATAAAGCTTATAGTTAGGGCTTAGTTATGCTGCAATAGGTTTAGACTGCTGGGGGGCCTCTTATGCTGGGCATTTCTACTCTATCCACCTCTTTTCACTCCCCATGCATTTATTAGTTACTGCTGCATGCCATTAAATGTTGTTTTCTCTCTCCCATAACGTGTGCCTCTCTCTGCTCTCCTTTCTGTCTTCTCTGTTCCCTCACCCCCAACCTGTTGAGGCAGATGGCTGCCCCTCCCTGAGCCTGGTTCTGCCGGAGGTTTCTTCCTGTTAAAAGGGAGTTTTTCCTTCCCACCGTTGCCAAGTGCTTGCTCATAGGGGATCATCAGATTGTTGGGGTTTTCCTTTTAACACTGTTTTATCTTTACCCTACAGTGTGAAGCGCCTCGAGGCAACTTTTGTTGTGAATTGGCGCTATATAAATAAAATTGAATTGAATTGAATTGAATTGAACTGAAGCAACACTGTTTATCATTTTGGTATTTCATTCCCACAATCCCTTTGACAACTTAACCTTAGCTTTGGCGTTTTGTACAGAACCCAGTCAGCCTGTGGGTAAAATCAGAGCTTACCAGCCGTAAGGCATGAACCTCTCACCCAGCTAACTGTTTACCGACCATAAAGAACTCCATGTTTCATTAATATAAAGGGAACCATTTCCTTTGAGCATCCCAGTGCTGCTCCAAACCAGCAGTGTAGTTGGATTAATTACAGACAGACAGCCAAACAGCAAATCCTAAAGACCATCAAATTGTAATCTAGAGCAGGACAACTCCCACTAATAAAATATTAAGGCATTTGTACCATTTACAAAACTGATTAAACAAAAATTGTTTAGGACTTAATGTGGACATTAAAAATATGCAGCGTGCCTCTGTACTGTATAATAAACTTTTCCTGGTACATTCCAATTTTCTGAATCACTGTTGGATTGAGATCTGAGGAGTTTGGAGGCCACACCATTTTCTTGGGTTCTTTGTCTTCTTCTTATGCTGTTCCTGGGCAGTTTTTGTGGGTGCACATTTTCCTCCTGAGGGAGGCTGCTGTAATCAGGGAGGGATGTTGCCATGAGGAGGGCATGCACTTGCTCTGCACTAGTGTTTAGGTGGGTGGTATGTGTCAAAGTACCATCCACATAAATGCCAAGACCAATGGTTTCCCAGCAGAACACTGTATTCTAATTAGGTAATGAATGTTATTCACTTGTTAATGTTTTGCCAATGTGTGTACATTTTCAGAGTGGTTATGTGGTGTTGTTTGGGTGATGACAGAGTGAGAGACTCTTGGCTGTCTCTTTCCAATAATATCATTAAATCAATATTAGACTTTTTTTCTTAAAAAATGGCATGTACAGAATGTCACACTGTCCCCCTGCTTTCTGCATTTTCATCTCATAAACTGATTTGTTGGCTAGTAGATGTGGGTTGTAACAAGCAGTCACACTGTGCGAATTTAATCCTACAAATCTCACACTGTCTCAGTTTTGCTGCAGGCTCTGTTTAGTCGCCAAAGCTTGAAACGTTTCTCCTAGTCCGATCTAGGATCACTGTTCTGGATTGATAATCACATACTTCACCAAGTTTCCCTCACAACTGCCACCTTTCTTCTCAAACAGTATCATACAGTGGTAAAAGGCCTTCCAGTATTGTTTAAAGATTGTGGCATCAATAACTTGTAATCATATAAAATTCATAAAATTTGCTCAGTCTACAGATATTTTGGTTGGAAAAATACCAAAAAGCTACGAGCTTGTCACACAGAAACAAATGGCATCAAAACATCTTGAACTGCCATACAGTGTTAAAAAAGTAACCATTCACAAAAGAGGACAACATCTCTGGTGTGCTTTTGATGCTTGAGTCTGCGCTGAGACATCACTGAATCATGTAACTATTTTGTTTATTGAATATATGCATAATACATAAAGCTCTGAGAAGAAAATGAAGTACCACAAAGGCACAAAACATGTCAGAGCACTGGTAAATGCCATCACCAAATGAAATGTTGATCAGTGTTTTAGGTCATGGGATTAAGACATCATTGTACATCATAATACAAAAGAAAGGCTTTCCTAACTTAGTACGTATATAATAGGACATATACTATATGGTCAGAAATATTGGGCTACCTACACATTACACCTACAATAGCTTTTATAACATCTTATTCTAAATCATAGGCATTAATATTGAGTTGGTCCTCCCCTTTGCAGCTATATGATCACTTTCACTCCTCAAAAGTTGATTCTGTTCATCTGGACGTAGGGTTTTCCGTGGGAGAAACGTTTCATCACTCATCCAAGTGACGTCTCTGAAGAAGTCACTTGGATGAGTGATGAAACGTTTCTCCCACGGAAAACCCTACGTCCAGATGAACAGAATCAACTTTTGAGGCTTTACGTACCTGGATGATTGAGCATGCATCAAGACGATCACTTTCACTCGTTTGCTTTGTAGAAGATTTTGGGGTGTGTCTGTGGGAATTTTTGCCTATTCACCAAGAAGAGCATTTCTGAGGTCAGACAAGAGGACCTGGACCTCCATTCTAGTTCATGCCAAATGTGTTAATGGAGTTGAGATCAGGGCTGTGTGTGAGCCAGTCAAGTTCTTCCACACCAAATTCATCCAACCATGCTTTCATTTGGGCTTTGTGCACTGGGGCACAGTAATAATGGAGCTGAAAGGGACCTTCATCAAACTGTTCCTACAAAGTTGGAAGCAAAGAAGTGTCTAAAATGTCTTGGTAAGTTGAACCATTAACATTTTCCTTCGCTGCAGCTGAGGGGCCAAAGCCAACTACAGAAAAACAATCCCATTGCATTAGCCCTCCTCCACGAAACTTTTCATAATGCAGTCCGGCAGGTAATGTTCTCCTGGCATTTTCCAAACCCACACTGAGCCATCAAACTAGACAGAAACATGAGTCATCACTCCACAGAACCACTGCTCCAGAATCCAGTGGTGCCACCCTTTACACCACTCCATCTGACACTTAGCATTGTGCCTGGTGATGTAAGGTTTGCATGCAGCTGCTCATCCATGGATACCCATGCCATGAACCTCCTGGCACACAGTTTTTGTGCTGATGTTAAGGCCAGAGAAGGGTTGGAATTTCTTCTCAGAGTGATTCTAATGCACTATGCACCGTAGCAGTCAGCGACCCCGATCTGTAACTTTATGTAGTTTTCCTTTTCATGGCTGAGTTGCTGTGCAATGCACATTGCATTTACTATATAGTACTTTTCGCATCTTACTGGCCACTCAAAGCGCTTTAGACTACAATTCAAATTTTTACCATACATTCATACAGTACTGTATTCTATACACTTCAAGTATTTTATCTACCTTATATCCACAGCCATTTTAGAATCATCAATTAACCTAACATGCAAATCTTTGGACTGCGGGAGGAAGCCAAAATAGCTGGAGGAAACCCATGCAGACACAGCGAGTCCACGAACCTTCTAAACATTTCCACTTTGCAATAATACCACTTACAGTTGCTCGTGAAATATAAGAGGGAAGAAATTTCACCAACTGACTTGTTACAGCAGTGATATCCAATTATAGTACCATGCTCAAATTCAGTGAACTCTTTAGAATGACTTTTCCAAATGTTTGTAAAGGCAGTTTCCAAATGTTTGTAAAGGCAGACTGCATGGCTAGGTGGATGATTTTATACACCTGTGGCAATGGGACTGAATGAAAGAAACACCTCAGTTCAAAGATTAGGAGATGTGGCTCAATATTTTTGCACGTATAGTATCATTTAAGGCTACAATGTGCAGTTTGATGTTATTTAATGAAGTCTGAGATCTAAATATATTATAGAAAATATTTCATCCCCAGTTTTATTGAATCTTCAGCAACACCAGTGGTGGAAAGATGCTGACGTATATGAAGATAAGAAGTTTGCATGTGTTTTGCATGACAACAGCAGTATAAGAAAGTTAACAGGCTGGAGACTGCTGACAGATCATAAACTGCATTTATTGTTTGGAATTTAGCAGACATAGTGTCCTGATGAAAAATCCTTTGGGAAAAGTAGTTAAAAAAAGTACAAGCTGTAGAGGGCAATTTTTATGAGTGAAATCGAAGTGAATAAGAAGGAAAGCTGCGGGAGACCAGATATCATTCAGAGGTTGTTCCTCTGTAATTTTTAAAATGAACAGTCTCGACAGCTGTCACTTTATTGTTCCGGGACACAAATAAAAAAGAAATGAGAATCAGTATTATCATTAACAGAATGGAATCAATGGTGTAGTTAATAAATCTTCCTATTCCCTTTTTTACATTTTTAAAAATAGAACACATACAGCAAATGTTCAAGCAAAAAAGAAAAAAAAAACCTCTGTTACTCTTTGCTGCAGTGTTAGCATTTCTACTGTATCTAATTCAACACGTAGCAGCTGCGCTTGGCGTTCAGCACTTCCTCCTCCAGCAGAGTGATTATGACAGACTGATTGGTGTTTTGTGTTCTTGGGGATGAGAAGATCAATGCGGGGCTGATAGCGAGGGCTGGGCCGGGAGCGGAGAGAAAGGATAAGATAAAATGGGGATGAGGCCCTGTCACTTTCGAGTAGAAAACAGGGATGAAGAGATTTTAGGGGTGGAGAGGATGGAGTTAAAAACAGATGCTAGAAAGGGGTTAGAGCAGGGAATTTTGGGGAAGATTCTAGTGGATTGTGGGAGACCATGGAGAGTGATGGATAAAGAAAGAGAGGAGATTTGTAGGAGGAGCAATTGAGAATAAGATCCAGATTTAACAGTACAGTAGAAGAGATGGCTGAGGATTAACATTCTGTGACTGTCTGCAAGTGTCGGGATAATCTCTGGTGTCCTGCAGTGCACTGTGGGAGGTCCACCATTGCTTTGGGGGTTGAGGCCTACCACCAGTGCTGTCACTGTGTGTGCATGTGTATGAGTCCCTATGTATAACACTCAGTCTAGGTGTGGCAGGTGGCATGAGGTGCTGATTCCAGCCCCCCACCATGCTGCCTTCTAAGCAGCTTGATGGATATGAACCACGGGTGGCATGAGCTGGACGTTGCACAGGCGTTTTTCTTCAGTGTCAGGATAGCCCCCCAGCGCACAGCCAGTTTATCTCAAACTCTTCACTTTTCCTGCTTGATTTAAAAGGGAAAAAATCTGCAATCTAGCATAGGAAGTGCACACGTTTTCCTTCTGTATGCAGTGAGGAGACGAGTAGATAGCACCTTACAGAGTTTTAATCCATATTGATTTGTGCTTCATGCTGTCTCACCGAATGGAGCACAACGCCACAGGGTACCACACAGCATGGCAAGGCATGCAATGGTGTTACCTTGCATGTCTCTGCTGGCCAGTATTTGTTTATGTGTGAAAGAGAAAGAGTGAGAGATTACCTGATAAACAGACAGGTACAGTCTCATGGCACAGTGCAATATTTTCAGTCAGAGACATCTATAGCATGCATGCACTTACCTATAGAACATCATTGTTAGGTTAAGAGCAAAGAGGTACTCCCACTATTGATGATTACTCTCAATGATTGTTCACACATACAGACTTGAAGTAGCAGACTCCTCTTACGAGCCTGAAGCTTGCGGGGGTGTTTGGCATTACGGTAGCAAATTTAGGTAATTATCTCTGATTGGACAGTTATTTTCTCCCATTGCCACTAGTGCTGTAGTGGTAAAATAAAGCGTGAATAAACCCTACCATATCTAAGCTACTCTATCCAACAAGCAGCACTATGATTAAAAAGATGGGCCGGCCAGTCATATCTCAAATATCACATCTAACACAATAATAAGTCAACACAACTGGCTGATGTGGAATTAATTGGAAACAAGACACAGAACACCCCATGTCATTAATTTGTTGCTTTTGAAGATTTTGCATTCATAAACCTAAATGCTCTGTTCAGTTATTGTATGGCTACCAAGCAGAGAAACAGACCCTGATTAAAACCACCCTGCTCAGCAGAAAAAAGCAGGCAGGAGTAATGTCAATATTTCTGTTAAAACCATTTCTTCTCCACTCAATACTTGCTTTAATAGGTTGGCTTTGTTTCTCAGGGAGTCAAATGGGAGGAAAGAGAAGAGATGAATAAATCTATATTAGAGCCTCTAACCTCTGATTGTGCAAGTCCTCTTTGTTTTGCCACTTAATACTCAGCGCTGGCTAATCATCAGACGAGTATCTGACTTTATCTTCCATCTCTATAAACGAGCATGGAGACAGCCTGGTATCTCAGCTGGTCCCAAATCTTCCTTTTTGAACCCTTTCCATGGCAAAGCCAAGTATCAGTTGTACAAGCAGTCAGTCAGGCGAAAGCCCAGAGAACAGATATATAGGACTATTTGGATCTTTATCAGCTGTTTTGCCATTTTTATGAAGTCTTGACTTTACAAACAGTATATTAGAAATGTTCAGTCCATCTTCATCCTTCTCTTTTCTCCAGTTTGTCAAACAGGAAACTGTGTCTACTTTATGCAGTGGTGTATCTGTCCTACTAGTTGCAATCAATAGTGCACCACAGTCACCTTTGTACGTAATCAATGGGTCAGCCTAGACTATCCCAGCCATTGTCCTCAGTGGTCTCTTTGCAAAGTCATAACTATCTATTTTTAGGACAGACAACAGCAAGTCATTGATATTTGAGACCCGTCACAGGGTCAGTCAAGACATGCTTTTAAAAATGATTTGTACTAAAACACTGAAAATATGGATTTTTACAAAGGATTGCAAGCCATGTACACCAAACACATTCACATCAGTAGTAACAACTACTGTCATGGAAAAAGGCAACTATTAGAAAGCAAAGCCAACAAAGCTCTTCAAATTAAAACAAAACAGTGGCTTTGTATCAATTTCAGCAACATTTTGCAGGATTACCACATCACTAAAATGCTGTTGTTGCTTGACAACATATGCTAGGGATTAAGAGAGAGGCAGTCCAAATCCTGTCCCTTCCTGCCATTATACTTCTGCACTGGCACTCCTCAGTGCACAAAAACTGTAGTATTTGGGAAAATGCTAGAGAAACCATCAGCTGGTCTTTAAATAATGTATTTTCTCAAGACAGAGTAATTTGTCAAAATGTCAAAACTATCATCTTAAAAGTGTCTGAAGATCTTGAAACTAAATTTTATGATAGGAAAGGTTCTGTTAGTTCTAATTCAGAACTGTACAATTATTGTGCCCCCCAGTAAAGAGAAACATGTTTTGTCAGAATGGGACGAACCACCCCATTTTTGGTCGCATTTCACCAAAAACTACTAGTTTGTTGAAGTTGTGAGGCACCCACAAGGGGTCCTTTTTGGTGACAATATTCATCAGGTCATGCCAATACATATTTTACTTTCTTGCATATTGGGATTATATTTTTTCTCTTCTTTTTATCTTTATTTTCCATCTTTCATATTTATATTTATACATTTATTTATTAGAGTATCCGTAAGGTAAGAAAATTCCATCCTGGAATTAATAAAGTATTCTGATTTCTGATTTTTGGAATGGTGAGATGGGTCTTACTCACAAGACATCACATATATATGCATATTTTGGACCCCTTGCCATCACATTTAAGTGTACTGGGTACCCTTAAGTATATTTTTCAATGTGCTGGGTTTATGTTTAGGAATTGGACTATTCTAACCCAAATCATGATGTTTTCCTAGATCTAACCATGTGTTATTAGTGCGTTAGACTGAGGCAAAAGTATAAAGCTAGTGAAAACTCAATTAGGTTGGAATAACTGTAATATAATAATGTGAAACTAAAACTACCAGTAAAAAATTCTATAAAATCTAGAAAGCCTTGGGTTAGCATAGCAGTCTCCCAAAACAGGTCAGATTTGATGATATTGACTCATTATGTATTCAGCCACAGTCATCAGGTAACTTTCACTGCACACCTTTGCAACTAAAGGACTAAATCAGAATCAACCAAACCAATCAATATTATTATACTCCTGTCACCCCTGGGTGTAATTAATGCAACATAGCCCTCAGAGCCTATTAAAAATGAATTGACTAATTCCAGATCGGTATACCTCTATTGCCTCTATATTTCTATCAAATACAGTAGAAACATGACATTGCAAGTGTTAGTATAACACAAAGGGCACAAAGCATTGAGAAAATTCCATGTCCTTATCTATCAGTGTAAACCAGTTTTCGGTCTCAAGTCCTTTTATGTCTTTTCTCCAGCCTTTGTATTGATTTTGCTTACTTTTGATTCTCGGCCCAATCTCATTCTCCTTTTTCATCTTCAATTTTTCAAGCCTTTCAGCATTGTGAATTTCCTCATCAATGTAGCCGACACGAGGTGCCAGGATCACTCCAGTAGCACCACTTATTTGTCAGTTGCCACAAGACGTTTCCATCGCCTCGCCACTGTTTGCTTTTTTCTTGTTACCATATTCTATTCTGCTTTTTCCTCCAAAATAACTCACTCCCCCTTGGTTTTGAACTATTCATTCTCACAGTGTGCACGCTTGTGTGAGTTTTTGTGAGCTGTGAGGAGGCAGGAAAGCTATATCTGGCCCTATCAGAGCGAAAATGTCAAGAAGTGTGCAACAGAAAGCTCTATGTGTCTTTGCTCTGTAGATTCACCTGATCTTTAAGCACTTTGCTCTGCCAATATCCCAGTATGTTTTTTGCGTGCGTGTCTGTTAGTACCTCAATCGCTGTTTTTGTTTTGTTTGTTTGTGCTTAAGTTTGCGTAGGCACGCATGTCTGCTAGTGTGAGTCAAGACAAGTGTTTGACATTTTTAACTGATCTCATTTGTGTCTTTCTTCTCTGTCGCCCCTTTAATGCTTTTGTTCCCCCATCTTTCAGTTCTTCAGAAATTTTCTCTTAAACTCATCATAAAGGCATACCTTGGCCTTCTGAGGCCAAATATAGAAAGCAGTATCTCTCATTGTATCTCTTTTGCTTTATTTCTTACGTGTATTTTATATTCATTTACCTTACTTGGATAAAGTTTGAGTTAAAGTTGAAAACTGGAGTGTTTATAATAGCAGCCATGCTGGGATGGCTTATGCAGTTTACACACATGAACAAACATTAAAAAAACATAAAACATACATATGTAAGGAGCCACAAATACACAATATTAACAATTAGTCTTAAGTATTCTTGACTCTGTATGTTAAGGACCCATCTAAAGATCATCGGTGAAAGATGAGAAGCATGAAGTGAGAGATTACTCACCCTTTCCAATACACCCCCTACACACACATGCATATTCACTCCTTCTACCCATCTTACTCCTTGTCTCTCTCATGTGATTCAAAACAAAATCCTATTTTGCGTTCTCAGGCCCACACATTAACACTATGACACAGTGAGGTGCACGATATGAGTCTAACTAACTCTGTAGCAGTGTCACATCGCCAAGTCCCCGCCTAATCAGGCCACTTGCGCACACATTCACATGCACACACTTTGCGGAGGCCATGTGTTGGGACGGTGATAGAGGGTTGGCAGTTGGCAGACAGACAGCAGACGCTGTTCTTCGACATCAAACGTCTCAGAGCAGAATCTCACTTTCATGCCTACTCGCTCTCTCTCTCTCTCTCTCTTTCTGTCACACACGCACACACATAATAATGAACGCACACTCACAAACACAACAACACACATTTCCTCTGATCTTGCTGCCAAAAACTCAAAGACTTGGAAGGACTAATACACACACATGAGCAGGCACATACACACAGACGTATGCCTGAGCAATAAAAAGTCTTGAATTACATTGCGTCAGCCAATGTTGAAACCTGTGAGACATGACTACAAGTTACATATGTGGCTTGAAATTTCTTTTTTTAACACTAAATCCAATCAGTGATTGGGATCTTATTTATAGTAAAAACCTAAGCACAAACAAGTATTAAACATACATTGCTGTGCTGTGTGGTTCTTATTTTATATAAGAACATAATACATTTAGATGCATCCATACAGGACAAAAGAGGTAAATATATCATTATTGTCATTAAGTCTGTTTGGTACAATTTAAACTAACACTGCAATTTCAAGTTTGGTTTGGTCCAACAAGTTGCAGTACTTGTTTGTCACTATTTTTTCTCTCTTTTTTTGAAATACACATAAACATATAGCATTGTCCCAAGTTGGCCTCCCTAACGTGAGATTCTGCACATCAGAAACATTCTCATACTTTGAAAAAACTTTTGTCTGGTTGAGGCAAGGAGTGGCTACTAGTTAGACCATGCAGGAAGCTGAAAATGGTACAGTAAATGGACTAGTACTTACATAGTGCTTTTATACTCTAACTAAGCACTCAAAGTGCTTTTTACTACAAGCCTCATTCACCCATTCATACAGACATTCATGCAGGGCTTTATTCTTTGTTTTAAGCACATTTTAACTACCACACACACATTCACACTCCCATGGATGCATCAGGAGCAATTTGGGGTTCAGTGTCTTGCCCAAGGACACTCAAGCAAGTAGGCTGGAGGAGCCGGGGGTTGAACCACCGAACTTCCATTCAGAACACAACTCTCTCTGTCTTTTAGGCTGCCACCCCTGATACATGCTTACTTGCTAATAGTTCACCTGACCATTATCTTTATTTTGACCTGGGCTTAGTCAAACATTATGAAGATGTTGTGGGAGCAGGCAGGTTAAAGAATCCCTAATCTTCAGTCTGACTGATGCTGACAATTTGCATTCTCACATGGACCCCCACTGGGTAATGCTTAGAAAAGTTTAGGTGTGAAAATGTTTGGCAATGGCTTATGATTGGACCATCCATGGGTCAAACATTGAGTGACCTGTCAGTCCATGTAACTCTGTTTATTAATCTTTCTTTGATTGTAACAAGTCACTGTGACCATGATATGGATCAAAGCAAAAATCAACGTTTTCTTTTATCCTGATCAAGCAAACAGAATTTGTGAGCCTACAACCTTTGAAACCCTTCAGAGGACGCTATCCGTGAGAAAACATAAGAATAGAATTAAGATTGAAGTTAATGCCTTGATTAAACCTTTGCTTAGCACTGCTGAATAATTTAAAGGTCTCCCTTATTCATGATGGATGAATAGTAACAGACAGTGATAGAGAGTAGACTCAACAGACAAGATGGAGAGGTACCGTGTAGATATGATTGATAAGATGAAAAATGATTCATCGACTCATCTTGACCCAGCAAGAGCTGCAAATAGAGCCATGGGTGGCAAGCCAGTGAAGGAGACATTGACTTCTTGTGTCTTTAGAAAGTTTGAAGGAGGACTTGTGAAATAAATCAGAGAGGAAGTGAGTAAACCTGTTCACAATGCCTTTCTGTTTACTGAGATTTACAATATATGTGTCATCACATGGGAGCAAGCTTTAGCTATTTGTGTACACACACAGACACACTCCGGCCCGTGCATGTGTGTGTGTTTGTGTGTGTAACCATCCACAGATCCATTTTACACACACAAGCTGCCTTCACCTTGACAGCAGGCCGACTTAAGGCACAGTATTGATTCAGTGAGTAGGTGCACTCTACTTCTATGAATGTATGTGTGTGTGTGTGTGTGTGTGTGTGTGTGTGTGGAGGGGTTCGATGAATGGGCCATATTTATTCTATGCTGTTTGTGTGCTTGCATTCAAGCACATGCGCACGTTTGTAACCAGCTTCTCCTCTAGAGAAAGTTGGTCGGCCCCTCTGCCCTTCAAAGTCATTTGGAATTCATCTGCCAGCCTGACCCTGACAGCTGTTTGTTTTTCCTCTCTGGAGAGAGAAGAAGAGGAATGGAGGGATGGCAATGGGGGTGTGGTTAATGAGTGGGAAAGTGATAGATATTGGGGAGGACAGAATAAGAATGGAAGTGAGACTTGGGTGAAAACTTGGGGGAAAGCAGTAGAGGACTGTTTCTATTCTCTCCTTAGTGGTCTCAGTGCTGTTTGGTTTGTTGAACATTTGAGACACACAGGACAATAAGTGGTGCTCTGAACGACTTCCATTAGTATCCCTCATAGACCACTAGTTTGAATGTGTTGAATCTGTGTAGCAGCATGAATACAAAGCAGGGCAAGGCAGCTGAGATAAAAGGACAGAAGAGTCTCTAAGCAATCCCTGGGTGTAAATATAGGTTTTTCATATAAAAAAGTGTGGGTACTGAATTAGTGTGTCATCTGGGATCAGTGAAAAAAAAATTAAACCCTCTTTGGCTGAGTGTGATGAAGAAAAAAACCCAGTGGGATGGAGTAGTTTTGTGTTTTGTCTGTGCTGGATGTAAGGGTAAGCAGAAAAGTAAATGGGCCTAGAGATGAGAAGGGGGGAAGAATCATGCTGGGGGAAAGCAGTGAAGAATGGGTTTAAAAGGAAAAGCGTAAGGGCAGAGCAGTCAAAGGTGAAAGGAAAGGAAATCACAGGACGAGGAGACTTGTGATTCGATAAATGGGCAGAGTGGAGAAATGGCAAGTTAGAGGTTCTCTCCTATTTTTATATCTTTCCTTTTGGGAGCCCCTATTCACTTGATCTATCCATCATAATGACAGAAACCCCCAAACTTACCTGTTTCCTCTATCTCCTCCCCCCTTTCTCCCTTTCTCTAGTCTGTAATTCTCTGTTTTTATGCATATTTTATTGTTGATTCAAGGCAGTCTACTGTAAATGAATTAATAGGCTGTATATTGAAGTCTCTCACACACAAATTGCTTATTGACTAACAATAACTATTTTAAGCATGCACAGCTGACTCTGACTATGAGCTCACACACAGTGTTTACAGTGCTCCCCCATCTAAGGCTTATTCTTCTTTTTATAAGTTCTGTGGTCTTCCTTATATTGCCAAGCAATTCATATGACTGTAGCTTGTATGCATTGATCCATGTGGCTTGGGTATTGTAATCTCTTCTGTCTGCCCAGTAAATAGCCAATACAGGGCATATACATGTACACTCTCAGAGCAGTTAATCAAGGATTTCTTTCCTGGAAAATGCATGTATGCTTTCTGGAATATAATCTTTGTTTGTGGATAGATGATACAGCTTTTAATTGAGCCCAGAATTTGAGAGTTTATTTGTTTTCTCATGTCATATATAGTTTTACACATTAGAGTTGTATTTGTTTGTACTGTGCTGTTTACTTAACCATGAAAGGATTACTGTAGTACTACCTGTATTTGCTGTTGGAGTTTGATTAAATTCCTCATGGAGGGATTCATCATCTTTAGCAGGGAGAAAAGAGAAAATTACAAGGCCATCAATCCTTGTGTTTGGTCTAGCTCTCACCATCTCCCTTTGTGTATTTTGCCTTCACTATTCAGTGGATACAGACTTTGATTTTTACCTGGTGTTTCTCATGCCCACCATGTTTGTGATGCTAGGAGGTCATTTGTCTCTATGTTAGAGCTGTCCTGTTCCAGCGCTTGTTCTGTCTGGATCCAACAAATTCTTATAATTCTTCACCCATTTTGTGGGGTTTTTCTTTTATCTCTTTGTTTTTTGCATTGATATACAGCCCTGTATAAATATTTTAGACCCTTGAGCTATTTAGAAAGAACCACAGAGGCATCTGGCTGGTGCAAAATTCATTTCGCAGTTCATGACAGTGACCACAAATGCACAGCCAGACTAATAACAAAAGAAGCAGAGCATAGAAGAAGAACACAGTGTGCCACTTTGTTTAAAATAAACTGACAAACAGAAACTTCTTAAAAACATCCTTGTAATAGCCCTGTCTGACTACATTCATCCATCCATTGCTATTTTGAACATGGTGCATATGTTTATATCAGGAGAAAAGTATCATGCTGAGCCCATTTTTAAGGAAAAGTTCTTGAATGGACCAAAATGGAGGTTATTGAGGAAGCAAGTGTAGGTAGATTCCAACAAGAAAACAGCTTTATTGAATTTACAATGACTAACAAAAAAGGAAAGCTGGACAAACAAAACCCAAGAGGGAAAAACAATAGAAGTCCAAAATGGTGATAGGAAAAACAAATTCATGAGACAAGAGGAAGGTGCAGAACAGGAGCTGACAATATCACAAACTGACAATGACTGACAAAATATTCACGAGGAAGAGAAGGGTAATAAGGTATTGGTAAGGCGACTTAGATAATAGCAAGATCAGAAAAAAGAACAAAGACAGGAAGTGAACACAGCCAGCCACGTCAGGACTTAACCTTCAAAATAAAATGGGAAGTCACTGAAAGAGGACATGGAACACACACAGACAAACACAGAAACAGACCTGCAGACCTTAATAGATATTCCAGTCTACCTCAAGGAAACCATTTATCTCAGTCTTTGCAAGCAACAAGCCGAAGCCAGTGTACTGTAATAACAACTGCAAAATTAAAAAAACTGATGGTTATTAGATTATTTTAAGGCCCTACTCAAAGATTAAGGTGGCTCCACCAGCTGACCAGTCAAAGAGAAAGAGGCTGGATTGATACTTCCTGAGAGAAATCTTGTTTCGCAAGTTTAAGTGAGAGTAAGCACGGCACAGTAATTAAATTATGGATGAGAAAAAACAAAGGTTGACCTTTCAAGTTAAGTTTAAGCTAGTTGGACTGATCCAATAGCCCCACACACTCACATCCAAAGCCACTTGTGCTGCCTTGAGTTGCAATACAAATGCTCCAGTTTGATTAGAATGGTTTAATCCAGTGGTCCGCAACAGCTGCCGTAGCCTTGTAAGACTCAAAACCCTCTCTTCATTAACACCTCTCACATTCAGTGAGTTCAAATGAACTCATCTTAAACTAGGTTAGCTGTTTCAGCTGTCCTATTAGCATTTATTCTCCTTTTTATGAAACTTAGTCACCAGTTTTGCCCATGTCTGTCAGTTTATTTATACTGTAAGCCAGCATTTTAATTATGTGTTTTAATTTTTGGTTAATATTATCTGGCTACTCTATTTCAATTTATTCAGTTTATCCAGTATTTTTAGCTAAAAAAATTAATTTGTTCATTTTTCTATTAGCTAGTAAATTTAACTTTAAGTCACATTTTTAGCAAGCTATTTGAACTATTCATTCAGTTTTTGACCATTGCATTTCAGTCATTTAAGCTATTTTTTACTGCCTGTCCATTACTTTTAGTCACCTGTTAAATTTTTTTAATCAAACTTTTTCAAGTTCACTCTTGAATTCCAGCACGGTACTACAATAGGATTCCACTGTTTCAACGAGTCAGCTTGTGAAATGTCTTTCCTGATAGATATTCCACAATCAAGTGTAAGTTATATTATAGCAAAGCAGGTCAGCCACAAAATGACAGACCATGTAAAGTTACAGAGCAGGGTTGCTAAGTAATGATGCACATAGTGCATAAAAGCCACCAATGCTCTGCTGACTCATTAACTGTAAAGTTCCAGACCTCCTCTGGCATTAGCTTCATGGCACTGGTTTCCTTGGCTCAGCAGTTGCATGCAAGCTTTACATAACCAAGTGCAATGCCAAGGATTGGATGGAGTGGTGTAAAGCACGCCACCACTGGACTCTGTAACAAGAAATGTGTTTTGTGAAGTGACAAATAACGCTTCTCTATCTGGTAGTCTGATGGAGGAGGCTGGGTTTGGCATATGCCAGGAGGACATTACCTGCCTTACTGCATTGTGCCAACTGTAAAGTGTGGTAGAGGAGGGATAATTCAATGAGGTTGTTTTCCTGCAGATGGCCTGAGTCCCTTAGTTCCAGTGAAAGGGAATCTTAATGCTTCAGTTTATCAAGATATATTTTCAGATTTGTGAAAACAGTTTGGAGAAAGCCCGTTTCTGTTCCAGAATGAATGTGCCGCACTCCACAAGCAAGCTTCATAAGGGCATAGTTGGATGAGTTTGGTGAGGAAAAACTTGACTGGCCTGCACAGAGCCCTGACCTCATGCCCACCCACTGCCTTTGGGATGAATTAGAATTAATATCGTGGGCCAGGCCCTCTAATCCATCATAAGCATCTGACCTCATAAACACTTTTCTAAGTGAATGGATAAAAATTTCCACAGACACACTCCAAAATCTTGTAAAAGCCTTCCCATAATGGAAGCTGTTATAGCTGCAAAATGGGGACTAACTCCATATTGATGCCTATGGATTTATAATGGGATGTCATAAAAGCTCATCTAGTTGTAATGTGTAGGTGACCCAATACTTTTGTCCATATAATGTAGACATATAGAGTTTGTGAAAGATCTGCAAAAATATAAAGAAAAAACACAGAAATGTTCATAATAATAACTTCTTTAAAGCAATTTAAAAATATGTGTTTGGGGATTTGGGGGGTGGTGCTTGGAAAAAAATTCAATGATTTTACAATGATTCTTACTTGAAATGATTCTTATTAGTTACTTTTGTAAAAATCTGTTTTTCACCGGGACCATGCCTCGCATGCTAGAGCTAAGTCAGTGGGCCATTCATATGCAGTCTTCACAGAAATTTGTCAATATTAATTTTAAAAAGAGATATGTTTTTCAAGTAAGACAACTTGTTCATTAGTTTTCCTCCACATGTTTTTTTTTATTTTATTTTTTATCTCAATTAAGAGGAAACAGCTGCATTTCATTTTGTAATATTAGATCAAATATATTTCAATATTTTGTTCTTAGATTTATTTTTAGGTCCAGTAACTATATTATGATCTAAGAGGTCAATAAACCTGCCAATCCAATCCCTCAGTTGCCTTTTTTGTTTATGTGTGGGTGCACTTCATTGACATGCTCTTGACAATTCTGTGTAATTTTTGAGATGTAAAGGTCAAAATGCAAGGCTTCCTGCTGAGGAGAGTGCTGTGGAACCAGAATGGCTCTCCACACTTTCCAGCTGTGAGGTGATAACCTTCTCTCACTTCACCAAATCCCTTCTTTTGGCATCTCATGAAACACAACCCATTTGTGTGTGTCAGCAAGTGAAGCAGTCAAATGCGCATGGAGATGAAGGCCATTTCATGTAGTTGTGCTTGGATGTATGTCAGTGTGTCTGTGGTACAGGGTTTAAGTTTGTGTGCGAAGAGAAAATAGAGAAAGCACTCAACCTCCCCTCACCCCCTAAAAAATCCAGTGACAATCCCCTCTTTTGCTTTTTAAATCAGGTTTTAAAAGCATCCTTCGCTGCACCGTCCATCCATCCATTCCATAAAATTCCAGATTTAAGTGATTTCAGTGGATTACAGAAAAGGTATTATGCCACTATCACTTGCTTGGAACATGCAGCCATACCAGCTTGGTGCTTACTGTTAACATACACATACCAGTCTTGTTTTTGCCATACTGAGTAAAGGATTTCTTTCTGTTGTTGTCACATCAGCTCCAGTGTAATGCATGTGCATCTTGCTTTGTCTTCCATTGTAGTTAAATTCAACAATGTGGAAAGCCTCCAAAGTCACTATTGGGAAGAAAAACATCTGCTAAATGGTCACATCTCCCTCTCAGAGCCATAGCTGAACCAGGCTTTACCTGGTGTGTGCTTTCAGCTTGTGTGTGTATCTGTGCCTGCGCCCCATGTACTTGTGTGTTTGGCAGTGCAGAAACCCAGGCTAACCCCCTGTGCGCTTCCCAATGTCCCGTCTCTGAAGAGCTATGACCATTAAGCAGCTGTTCACTTCTAAAGCCATGGAAAAAAAATGAGAGAGCTGCGAGAATGCAAATGAGTCTCGGTATGCGCCAAAACTTCTCCGGAGGGATGCACTGTTAGGTCACAGACACACGTGCAGTACAGTACATGTGCTGGCACATGCACGTACACACTTACATGCTATGCACTCACATGCAACAAATTTAGACTCCCTATTATGTAGTGCATGGATTCTCTTGAGTATCAAAATGATGTCGCTGTAACTACATTTCTCTTAGAATTGGAGAGTTGAGACTTTATAGTCCAATACATCTGATTAAACAGACTCCAGGTACAGACTTCTTCTGCTGTAACTACCTGTCTCAAACAATACTTTCCTGTTTGTGTTACCGTTTGATATAGTGCCTCTCTTTCACACAGTAATTGTTTGGTGAATTTGGTACACATATTAGGATGTGAGTGTTATTACTAAGAAGGAGCCTCGCACTGTGCACCAAAACAAGGACATTGTTCTGGGGACACTTGAAATATGCTCATAGAGCACCTCTTTTGTGTAGCTGTCCATGGTGCTGAAACCAGTCTTAAGGCTATAGAGGGAGCATGTCAGCAGCGGCAAACCAAGAACGACCATTAGTGTAATAATGTTGACAAGTGACTGAAAATGTTGACAAAGAAACAACAAGACTTGTAGTTTTGTTTTGTTTTTGGGTTTGTTTTTTAGGTTGTTTTTTTTAAAGCAGTTCTAACTCAATTATAGTGAAGTGCATTACTGGAATTCTTCCCTTTTTTTCTTTGAGATGTGGTAGTGTATAGTAGAGTCAGCCTCTGGGTAATGAGAATATATGGTGATAGGTAGCATTCTATTTTTTTTCTGTGCCCTAGTTTTATTTATACTTTAAAGCATCCTGACACCAGTCATTCTTTGCCCTGTAGATGAAAGAAATTTGTCACTTTTGTATTTCCGTGCATGCATGTTGGCCTTTGTGTGCACTGGCGCATATGTGTGTATACTCCTTTTTTTGCTCCCTCCCCTAATAAGAGCTTAACCTTATTAATCACATTAGTGTGCTGAGGGTGGCTCTGGCAACACTCACACATGCCTCCACAGACACACTCAGACATGCGCACACAAGCAGCGACATGTCAATCTGTCATTAGTTAATAGCTCATTAGCACAAGGTGATTAATTACTCTGGCAGGGTGTGGGGATGAGAAGGATGGGGGGTATGAAGGAGGAAGGAAAAGGACCATGGAGACAGCGAGACTTTATGCTGAGGGAAAAGTGAGTTGGGGAGGGTGGTGTAGTATAAAAATGGTAACCTCCTCTTGCTTCCCGTAGATATCGATTTCTGGAGAGCATGCTGCAAGGACCATTCGTGCATGCGTGTGTGTGCGCACATACATGCGTGTACGCTCCGCCTTCTCCTGGAGGTGTTTTGCCTGACTGTGTTCTTTCCTGTCTCATGGGAATCAGTTGTAAAGGTTAACTAGTCTTTTCTTAAGCTTTCAGCCTCATGACAAATGACTGTGTTCAACCCATGGGGCACCTTATAGCAGACCTTCTCTCCCCTCCTCTTCGCCCACTATCCCCTGGCGTTTCAGTTCAGGAGGCAGTTAGAAGTGGGAGAAGCAAGAGAAGGTAGGTGGATGGTAGCAGGTGAAAGTAAGGGAAAAAGAACAAAAAGTGTCACTTAGGGAAGAAAGAAACTGTGTGTTGAAGAGATGACAAAAAAAGAGAAATACAAAATAACCTGGTAGCAATATATAAATTGACAGCTTGCCATTCAAACTGCGTGCTTTGAGTTTTAGAAACCCAGTATTAACCTATGAGTGTAATAGTGAGACGAAGGAAAAAAGACGGAGTGTAAATCTGCATAAAGGCTGCAGAGGTTTTATTTCATCTCATGCCATTACATGAGCCTTGCTCACCTTTGCCTACGTGACCTTTGCATATCCTTTTCTTTAATACATACATCTTCTTCTCTTTACATCCTTTCTGTAAAGTCTCGTGTCCTCCATACTGAATTACAGCAGATTGACTAGACTTTCCAATGAGCAATTCACATTCAGTGGGAAAATCTGTGTAGTCAACATACATGTATACACCAAATATATATGGTTATACAGATACGCCAAGTGTAATGATGTTGAATGGCATTGATAAATAGCCAGCATGAGAAAATGCATCGCTTTGTGTTCACTTGTGTATGTACTAACAGGTGTATATGTACAAGGGTTCATGCAAGTGTGTGTATGTGTGAGTGTGTGCATGATGGAGTATTACAAGGTGTTGTCAAGAAAGCAATTTGTTTCTCTCTCAGATGGGTTTTTTTTATCATGACAAATCGACGTGAACCTCATCTAAAAATCCAGCGTCTCCTCCTGCGCCCCCTCCGATTCTACCTAGGCTGCGCTCTCAACTTTAATATGATGAAGTCATAACCACGAACCACCCCGCTACCCCTCCTTGCTGCCCCCCACTCCCTAAACGCCATCTCTTCCTCTCCTGCTGCAAATCGAGTCTCAGCACCTGCTAGTGTGGGTACCAAGGGAGAGTACCTGCCCATGTGTGCACCTCTGTTGATCTCCACATACATATGTGTGAGCAGGCATGTACGTGCTCACACATATCAACTGCATATGTGCACGTCAAGGTGCCATGGCACATTGTGCATAAGTCATTGTGTGGCTCGTTGGGGATGATAAATGGCGTGTGAGAATGTTACATGAAGAAGTAGAAAATGAGGCTGACAGTTGTCTTCTGGAGTAGAGGCGTAGGGGTCATCCCTACTCATCTCCTCCTCTCTCTTCATTACTATACACACCTGATTTGTTTCAACAATAGGTTTTCTTCTCCGCAGCAGTTTTATACTTGCTCTCTAGGCTCTGATCTCTTTTATCGCTGGCCACTTCTATTTGAGTGGCATCCTTGTTATCTGTCTGGTAGCAAAGTTTACCTTCCACATTGACCAACATGCCAAAGTAGCTTCCTTTACTGGCTTAGATTGCTTTCATATTTGTAATGTTGAAATAGCTGCTGCATAGCATGGTTCCATAATGCCTGATAATTGTCTTAAATGTTGTCTGGATGCTTACTGAAAGTTGATTAATATGTTTAGTCATGTGGGGTTATGCTAATATTATAAAAACATAATTAGTTGGATGACCTAAACCTTTTTTGTGGTTGATATTTTACAAGCTGTGTGCCCTCTGCTGGGCAGTGTGAGGACCTTCACTCACCTGGTAACCTGCCACCTGAGCCTTTGGCTGGAGTCGGTTAAAGGACAGAAAGAGAAACACAGCTTTGTATCTTAGTAGTTGTATCTGAATACCTTAATGTGAATACTGTTTATTCTTTTCTACCACTGGACAGATAATTTATGACACGTGTAAAGAAGACAGAAAAAATATTTCCACTTCTGAATACTTTTTTCCTTGGAAGGCTGATTTTTGGTTGGCAAGAGTTTGTTTTAAAAAGTGTTGTTTCAGAGGCTGCCATTATTCTGCACTACTTGACATTGTATTGTTCCTTTTTAGGGACATTATGTGGACGTGAGCGTGCCCATGTGAAATCTGACATATCACTGGCTTCATCGCCGCAGTGTCCTCTGCCCTTCCTCCCTCCGTCCTGCTCCGCATCTCTGCTTTGCTGCCTCGTCTTTTCTCCTTTTAACCACATCCCTGTTTCTCCTGTTCTCCTACCTTTCCTCATCCCTTCCTCTACTCTCTTCTCACACCCACTTTCTTGTAATTTCTTCATAACATTTCATCCCTTCCCTTCTCCTTTTCGCCTTCGCCTCTAATGTGCGTGCTTTGTCACATTCCCATGATTCTGTCACTCTTTCACTCTGTAGCGCTTGTGGGCTCCATTGCATGTTGCCGCCCTCGTTGCCACCTCCTACTCCTCCTCCTCCTCCTTCCTTCTACCACTACACCATCCCTCTTTCTCTGTCTCACCCCAACCCCTTTTCTCTCTCCTTTGGCTCATTCGTTAGTTCCCGCCGTCATCCTTCCTCCCCCTCCATCTCGCTGGTGCATCGCTGCTGGGAGTGAGAGAGCAAGAGAGAGAGAGAGAGAGAGAGAGAGTGAGGGAGCTGGTGTGTGTGCTTGTGTGTTGAGTCTGCTCTCAGTCTCAGCTGTGGGCAGATGGAGGATGGAGCCACAGCCACATCTCTCCTTGTCTTCTGCTCTGCCTGCCACAGGCTGAAAGGCGCTCTCACTCTCAGTGTTTTCTCATCCATCCATTCCCCTGTGCCTGAGCTGGCCTTGATCTGTGACGGATTGAGCAAAAAAAAGGACTGAGGACTAGAAGCAGGAGGGAGACAAAAAGACCTGCAGTCTCCTGGAAAAGGAGGGAAAGCAGTGCAGGGCATTGCGCTCATCTTTTTTCCCCCTGGTGTTTTGGTGTGTGGCGTTCATCTCTGCAGTGCAACAGCTACACGTGCGCAAGTGTGTCGATCCACACCGTGTGAGTGTGTGCATGTGTGTGTGTGTGTGTGTGTGTGTGTGTATGTGTGTGTGCGTGTGTGTTCTGCTCTATCTCTCTCTCTGCTCCTGCGCGGTGCTCCAGCACTCAGCTAGCGGATTGTGCTTCACAGAGCTCACTGAAATAGACAGAGAGGGGAGAAGAGAGAGAAAACAAGAGTGAAGAAGAAGAAGAACATCAGCAAGGCAGAGGCGACAGACAGCAAGGACTCTGATAAGAGGGAGAAAACAGGGTGCAAAAGATTGAGAATCAAGAAAAGAGGACTCTTAAGGGAGCAGAGAGGAGTGGAGCGTGGAGGAGAGGAGATAAGGGTAGAGGGTTAATCAGAAAGAGCGACAAGTACGGAGCGATGCATCACGCAGGCAACACAGGAAGGACCAAGACCCTCTCTCATGAGAAAGGTAAGACTCTCAGATAGTTCTTTTTTAGTACAGCAGTCAGATGGCACTGTGTTATATTCTCTACAGAAAGCTAGAACAATAGAGTCACGCTGTAACTTCACTCTACGCAATCCCCTGTAATTCGTCTGCTGTGGATGAACACACGGATCTTTAATTATTTATCATTTTTTTCAACTTAAACATGTTTCATTTTAATGCCTCTCTCTTATATCACAGATTATATACACATATGGTGGAGCATGAGAATGCGCGTGCATGGTAGAGGCAGTGGTGGTGATCAAACGGCATACATCTGAATAGAACTTGGCTTTGATGTGCCCTTGAAGTTATGATTGGCATCCGTGAATGCCAGCATGCACTGTTCGTATGCGAGGATTTTTTGGTCATTGATCTGAAGTTGGATGCAATAGAATCTTTGTGTGTCAGCCTCCCCAGCCTTTTGGTGAGCACGTTCCAATTGATGGTGATTACAGTGACTGACTGGCATCTGATGGAAAGAAATAGGTGGGACACAGGTTGCCCCCGCTCCACATTAACTCATAATGTATTCATTTGTGTGTTCTTCAATATTTACAAGGTTATTTCTAGGTATTTGCCTTTCTAATCCAGCATTGATCAGTTGATTGAATATTTAGATGTGGATTTCATTTAAAAAAAATCAAAGTTGGTTGGTGAGTCTCAACTCCAATGTGTGAATGCACAGGTTATTTGAGCCCTGCAAGGGTCATATTTAGCATGGCTGCATTGTTTAGCAGCACGATCTGACCTCTGAGGGAAAGGTTAAGTGTGTCTGCGGTATATCTCTGCATGTGTATCCATGTATGTGTTTGTGTTTGTGTGTGAGCCATATAATAGTTGTTTGATTGCTTTGTGGGTGTGGGGGGATTGCTAGCACTCGTCAAGCTAATCAAACAGTTCCCACAGAAAATCACAACGTGGCACACACCCCTCTCAGCAGCTCTGACACATCTGCCTCCTATCGGAACAAACATTATGAATTTACAAGCTAGACAGGCGTAATGTGTGTGTGTGTGTTTTTTTTAAATAAAGGCAACATTGTCTAAGGAAATACAAGCCTTTGACAAGCTCACACAAACTCCCTGAACCACCCACACGCATACACATGCACACAAAAGCACCCACCAACACACACACACACACACACTCATCTGTTACAGGGATCCGGCCCAGTGGTGGATAAATGTGCCTTTCTGATTGCTGCCACAGACAGGACGTGATTGGCATGGCAGACCAGGGAATTAGCCATGGTTTCTATGGTGACTAATTAGGAGGGTCCTGACTGGTGGGTTTATGAAGACAGATGACAAATCAGCGGTTCACTTCCTACTTTACAGATTGGGTGGTCCCATTGGCTAGCAGGACCCCCTGCCATCTGAGATAGACGAACCCCCTGCAGGCTGCCTCACATGTGTTCAGCTGTCACCAAGTATGCAGAAAATTAAAAGTCGTCCAAAACCATGATATGAGAACATCTGTAAGTTGCACTCTGGCTTGAGTAGACTGATCTGTACACTGACAGGTGGATAGAAGTCTAGTGTTCCATCGTTGCTCAGCCACTGCTTCACACAGTAAACACCACATGCGCGCCGCTGGAGGCTGGACGAATGCATATTTGGAGACTCATTCAGAAGACACTCCTTTTTATGTGACAATAAACAAGTCAGAGTCACACACACATGCACACACTGATTATGTAGCTATAGGGCATGTGAGAGAGAAATAGGTGTGATTGGGTCCATCTGTGACACACAGAGAAATAGAGAGAGAGACAGAGAGAGCTCCATCTGTGGACACCTGCCCTTCCTCCAGGCTACCGTCCCTTTTTCTCTGAACTGCCAACAAGATCTGTGGTTGCACAGGTGCATGTGCGTCTGTGTGTTGCGTTTTTTTCCCCCTTTTTTCACAAATCAGGGAAAGAGCTGTTCCTTTTAATGCGAGGCGTCGGAATCTTATAGTGAATAATTTCACACCAAGTCTTGCTGATTGCCACCATATTTGTAAAAAAGCTCAATCTCAAGAAGCTGTCAGCGGTGATTGTGTAAAAGTAAATGATATTGATCTTGTCCTTAAATAGTCTATTTTATAATAAAAAGATGGCTGAATTAAGGGGTTCCTTTCAGTATAGTGCAGGTGTGTTTCCATGTAGGACTTGCTGGGTCTTTGAGTGCTTTTCTTTAATGTTTCATATTTCTTAATCTTTTTTTAATCTGTGACTAACATTTCTACTACCATGTGAAACTCATTGTACCATAAATAATTGATTTTCTTGGACACAAGGAATCCAGTCTACAACCCACCTGGACACCTTTAGAAAACACTGCCAGGCAAACCTGTGATACCAGGTAGAAGTGAGTGAGCCTTCCTTCGGTTGCACTCAGCTATCAATCCTGCCTCTCTCTCTTTCTCTCAGTCAGGCACCAGCTCCACCTAATGGTCTCTACAGGTACTGAGGCACACACACAGACACATTCAGACAGGCTGACATGCACACACATGCTTTGATTAAAATGGCTGGAGCGCGATTCCATGTCACCAAGATGAGCGAGGTAGTTAGGAAGCCACTGAGATAATGGCCATGATTTTTTTTTGGACGGACGCTATTTATTGGAACACAACCCCTCCACACGGAGAGCGTGGAGGGGAGGAGGGGACACAAAAGGAGAGGTGATTGGAAGAGGCACAGAGTGGGAGAGAGAAAAAATAGCAAAGCGATTGAAGAAGACGTGCATGTCAGGGCTAAACAAATAAGCATGTGTGGGAACAGATGGTAATAAAGTTCTCTGTTACAAGACTAGTGGCTTGTACACACACACTCACGCACATGCCAACACACACACAGACCCACACAGGCACAGCTTGATTATGCAGAGTATTGGGTCGTGAGTCATTAAGACTTTGCCTCAGTGAAGCTGACTCAAAAGTGAGCAACAACAGTCATCTACAAAGGCCGGTCACTAGCAGTCATCTCTCTTTCTCCCTTCCCCGTCTTTACTCTGTCCATCTGTCTCTGTCTGCTTCGCACCCGCTCCCCCTTTTGTTTCCACCTATTTCGGCCTCTTCGCTGACTCCTGCATTCTCTTCACTCTCCCGCTCTCTCCTTTCTCCATCAAATTCCCCTTCGTCTCTCTGTTCCCATTCTGCTTCAGGAAAATGAGTTTCACTCTGCTTTTCCATCCCATTCCTCCTTAAGCCAAAATGTGCGTATAAGTATGTGTGTGTGCTGATGTGTGAGGGCGATGTGTCCTCAATCACAGTGAAAGCATTTGTTTCCCTCCGCCAGGGGAGATAGATTAAGTATTTCACTCCCTTTTCGTCGCATTGGCTTTTTTTCCCCTCCCTCCATCACCGCATTTTGTCCTCCCCACTCAAGGTCAGTTGGAAGATTGCTTTCAGCCCCTTGTGTCCTCCCCAACGCCCCATGTTTCATTGTGTGTATGGCCATCAGTGCCTGTGTATAACAGACTTCTGCATGTTTGAAATCAGAGAATAGGGGTTGCATTTTGTATTGTTCAGTCTGCCCTGTCTCTCATCAGGTAAGCACTCATGTTGTTGTGTTTTCTGTGTGAGTCTTGCTGATGTGGAAAGCTGGCAGTCAATCTCACTTTTCAAGTCAGTGTTGAAGAGAAAATAAAGGGAAAGGAAAGGAAATCGTTAAGCTTAAACACAGCTGATATTAAAACATTAGAGTGTTTTTATTGAATATACTTTAAAAGTAAAATGTTTCAAAAAGGTTTCCTTACAAATTTTACGGATGCATTTTCCTATGTTAATATTTAATGCATTTATTGATTACTAGAGCGTGTATGTGTGTCTGCTGTAAAGTGCGTGGCTGCTTTTTTTTGTATGGACGGTTGGAGGTATTAATTTTCACAGTGGTGATTTGGGTGAGTAAAGGGCTGGCAAGCTAACTGGTGTTCTCAGCATGCTTTGGAGTGTGTGTGCATGTGTGTGTGCGTCTGATCAGTGAGCTGGCTGGTTTTATGCTTCACTACCCTGGCTGCTCATCCATGTGTACCATCTGCATGTGGCGCTGCCATGTGTGTCACCTGTACCCCCACACATCCCACTCCTCTCATATCTCTAAGCATCCCTCCATCCACGCCTGACACTGTCTCAATGTCTTCTTATCTCTTCTGGCTCTTCTGCTTTCATTTCAAAAGCTAATTTATAAAAGGAGAAAGAAAACAAAGGCTGACATCGCAGTTAATTTAAAACCTTTCTCTTACTTTTTGCTGCATATTAATGTAGAAGAATTGTATTTTTCATAGTTATTCATCATTTTTATTCACCTTTTTAATTTTCTTTTAAGCATCCTATCCTGAATCTGTGCAGCTGTATAGGATGCAGTGTTATACCATTTGTTAGCTATGCAACGCTAACACTCTAAGTGATCGATCCATGCCAAAGCTAACTACGAGACAGATGAAAGTGTCACAATTACAGTCAGGCTCAAGTGATAAATTGATCTCCGTATTTCTGCTAGAAAGGAGTTTTTGTCCTAGAGATGCCATCGCTCATCTATACAGCCTCATTATACCTTCTGCTGCTGCAGCGACAGCCGTGACTCATTGACTCATCACGCTGTTGTTTGTAAACTCGAAACCCGACTAACCATTCTCCTTTTCATTCCTCATCTTATCTAATGTTTCCCATTTCTCTGCTATCTGTGTCTCTTTGCCGCTGTTGCTGTTGCTGCTGCTACTACCTCCCGTCCACGTATTCCTTCTCAGCACCTCCCTTCATCTTTAATATCCTTCTCCCCAAAGCACTGACTCCAGCTTCCTGAACTCTTCACCTCTTCTTTTGTTCTCTCTCCTGCATCTCTTCCTCTTTTCTCCTGAACACCCTCTTCAGGTCTGTGTTATTACCATAAAAAAAGGAGGAGTGACTACCTTTCCTCCAGCCCCAGACTGTGAGTCACGCCGCCCTGCCAGCTACTGGCTGCTTCCCTGGCTGTCAAGTCAGGACAGATGTGAAGCTGATTTTAAGGGATTGGGTGAGGACAACAGCTCATGCATTACTGTGTTGCACCCAGCAGTTTCAAAGAGCTCTGATTCTGCTGGAGAGAGTCAGGTAGTTTGCTGTGCTTTTTTTTTTTTTTTTAGCAGAAATAGGTCAAATGTAGGATTGTTTTACAAGCACAGATAGGGAGTTGTTTCTGCAAAGCAATAGTAGAAAAGAGACTAGTGAAGGAGTTGTCCTCATTGCCTTAGCCTTGTGAGGGCATACCTTCAGGTACTTTATTCCCTAGTTGCCAGAGGGTACCGTATTTGGATAATGGAGTAGCTTAATGCATAAATGGCGATAGGGAGAGTACAAAATGAGGTTTCCTTTTAGTACTATATTCTTCCCCTCTCTGTAGTGCTGTCACATTCATTTTTAAGAAAGATATTATCGATTATATGTGTGCCTTAAATCACAGAAAACGGACTTCAGGCCTGCCTTCGTGCAAACAGTAATGAAT